>UZAE01002049.1:0-10507 GCA_900617975.1 Rodentolepis nana
GAAGACGTACAAACCTGGAGACGACAATTAGCTGTCCTAAGGCAAGCCATCTTACGAGCTAAACGGACTTCCCTCGACAAGTTCATCTCAAATATCAACTATCAAAGTGATAGCCAACGCACTTTTAAATTCCTGGGTAACCTCCAAAACAACAAGGAAAGACCCAAGAAAGAACCAATACGTTTAAAAAACAAACTGCTTACCACCGACTCCGAAATAGCTAACTGCTTTGCGAGGTTCTATTCCCACAAGCAAAAGAAAAACCCTTTTGTCAGAAAATCTTCAAGAGATTTAAAGATACAAGTAAGACAGTACACTCCTATAAAACGAAGACAGTGAGAAGTTTATTTTCATTGTACAAAACCCTCCACTCCACAAATGGATTATTCTCTCAAAAGAATTTTACACAGAAGAGAAATGAAAGGCGTGAGAAGCATGAAGTGAAAATTTTACAATTCATTCCACAATTACTGCATATTCTTCCAGTAAATCACAGGGGTCAAGAATCAGGCACAACAGTAACAAATAGTAGAATACAAGGGTCAACTTCAGTAAGAAAGTTTTTTCCGATATAGCGCATACAATACAAAAAAATCGAACTCACATCGAAGGTCTCTGAAAGCCGATGAACAGGCGACGTTTGTAGAGCGGCTCGAGCCTCTTGAGTACCCTGCAGATTGCCAAGAGCTTCAAAGAGTATGAGGAGATCAAGGACGCGCTGAAGAACGATTACTCGATCTTCTAGAGCTCGGTGGCACATTATACTCCAAATGAGCCATTTCAAGAACTGAAACAGAAGGTAAATAAAAGTGGATACCTTGATCTCTATTTTCACCAATCTTTAATCATTAAAATAGGCAAAAATCATTAATTGATACATGCAAGCGCGTACGCTATTTAGAATAAGATTGAGCAAAGAAGGCAAACAAGATGTACTTCGATATGCTTTCAACATGTCAACATTTCTTCAATTTCCTCAAAATAATACACCAAGAATGGGGCGTGCGATAGACTTACCTCCACGTGGTGTACTCTGGGCAACGTATACTCATACGGCAAAAAAGTCTATTAATTGGCAGTTGACTTCTGACTTCAAACTACCCTCACCCCATTGTATGTCATATTCGACCCCTTCCACAGTACTCATCTTACCTTTTTCTCTACCTTTGTGTCTGTCTGCCTCTTTTACATCTTTGAAACTCTCTTCTGTTCCCCCCCCCCCCTCCCTCTCGACTTGTTTCACTTTGATGTTCCTCCTTCTCTGTGAAGCCTGAAGTCAATTAAGGGGCTAATGATAACTTTCATAACGCCTGCCATTTGATATAAATAAATAAATACATAAATATACAAAGAAAGTCGCTCTCAGATCAACGATTAGCAAAGACCCCCAGTGGCATGTTTCCGATCGCCACAAATATCGCGTATCACTCGACAAAGTTAAAACTCGATGTAGAGATCTGAAAGAACCTTTGCAGGGTAGTAGAAACGGAACTTTAAGGCTAATTTTCTTCTTAGCAGAATGGGAAAAATGCATGAAAATAATCTCCCTACCCTTTTCATAAATTATATTCATGTAAATATACAACTAATTAGTTGATTAGTATAAGGCGTAATATGTTTATGAGTAATTTGTCAAATTATCTTAATAAGAGCAAAGATGTTAGTGATTGAATTCGATTGTATTACTTTTTAATACTTAAATTTGAGTCCATTCAAGTACTGCTCTGTCTACGTATGTTATTATACAAGTGGTCTAAAAACTCCACTTCAGATCTCTTATAAAGTAAAATGGCATGACAACATTTGGACTTTTTCCAAATTTTCGGCAAAAATATTTTCAGATCGATCATTGATTGTCCCCCAAATAGAGCGTTGCAGAAGATCTCAAAACCTGATTCTAATAGCTAAGGGACATAGAAAATGGAGTCGTATTGCGATCAAACGGCAACAAACTCGAATATGAACAGCCAAACTCTCAGTCAATCGACTCAAGCTAACTTTCCCAAAAATCGTCGGGAATTTCGCTACTGACAAATATTAATTCATAGTTTTGATTCCGCTGTTCCGAATTATAATCCATACAAACAGGCATATACATTCCCACCCTACGAACGTTTTCTAAATAAAGCATTTTCTTGTCAAAACACCAAACTTATTATGAACTTAAAGGTAAAGTAGTCAGCCCCTTAGAAATGGCGCACTCATTCGCACATTCGAAGATAACGAGTTCGATGCCTACAGCGCGAACAAAATGGTTAGCCACATCAGTTAAGACTGTGGCTAAAATGCCTCTATTCCCAAGCACTTTCATAATTAGTAGTTAAACCAAGAAAATCTTACATAAAATGATAAAAACTATCGGGATGGGTAAACGGAGGAAACATAGGTTATGGTAGGAAGTAATTGAAGGAAAATAAGCTAATGAAGACCGCAAGAAATATGTTGCTACTTTAATTGAATATGACAGGTCTATTTAATGCTCCTTCTGTCAAATTTTTTGTAGCAATACATTGAACAAGTAACGATTGCACATTTTAGGCTATTCGATTCATTAACATGGTACGCACTATCAATTTATTTACACTGGATAAAACCAATTAAAATACCTTATTTGAGAAATCCAATGAGCGCCGCATATTGACACCCCAGTTTTTCTCACTTCCGTTCACTTCATTAAACTCAATTCGTGAGTAGAGATCCCATTCATGAAGCGTCACTTGTCGAGCCAATTCAAGAGGATGAACCTAGAAATCCACAGCATGATTAATAAGGAATTCAAACAGCACCTCATTAGCATAAAATGTAAAAGATTTATCTCACATTAGTAATTCGAACTCGATCGAATGTGAGGGCCAATCCAAGGTCAAGTTTTTCAGGGGCGCATTGCCTAATCACTTGGTCGACCTTAGCTCGATCACCATGGAGACAGCGGAGAATGGCAGTTACGTTTTCAGCCAATGAAGGCACGCCATCGATACCACTGAGGAATATTTCAAGTTTATGCCTTAAAATGGAATTATCTGCGAAATCGACCTTGAAATAGGAGGTGTCGCGAACCCACTTCTTGATAAAGCTCAAAACTCTAAAAGGAAGAACAAGTAAAAAATGTAACTGAAGGATATTTTGAAATCTATACCAACTTTGATATTGGAACTAACATGAGGTGTGCGATAGACTTACCTCCACGTGGTGCACCCTGGGCAACGTATTCTCATACTGCAAAAAATTCTATTAACCGGCAGCTGACTTCGGACTTCAAACTACCATCACCCCACTGTATGTCATATTACACAGCTTTCACCGTACTCATCTCACCTTTTCTCTGCCTTTGTGTCTGTCTGTCTCCTCTACATCTGCGAATCACTCTTCTGTTCCCCTCCCGAATTGTTCTCACTTTGATTTCCTCCCTCTGCGAAGCCCAAAGTCAGCTAAATGGCTAATGATAAATATTCAAAACGCCTGCCATTTGAAATAATAATAGCAATAGGATTCAAAACTCAGTTTGCGTCTTCTGAAGACCGCGATTATTTCATACTCCGATTGTGTTGTTCACTTAAGACTACCAGCTTACCAATTATCTGCATGTCAGGAAATCAGATTAGCATTGCAGGATAATTTACATTGAGCTTAAAGAATGGCATTGAATCAGGGGAAGAGTTCTAATTTGCTTATAACAATTCGTCACAATATTATTCTTGCAATTAGAGGCGGCTTTATATTTGGCAATATTCCATATTTACTTTTCAACGCATTTTAATAAAATGCTCAGTATATTATTTCATTGATCACAATAGAGTGTCCTCTTCTTTCCAAAATTCCTTTTAACTTTAGTGCGAAAATATGAACTCGGTGATTTAACCTTCAGTGTGTGTTTTACACTCCGCACCACCAGCTTGCAAATGATCGGCGTGGCAAGAAATTGTTTTAGCTTTGCAAATTAAACTCAGGTTAATGCTATGTTAGCTATTGTGAGCGAAATAGCTACTTTTGTTCATAATGTTGAATGTTGAATAGATTTATGCGCCCACGGCACCTTTTAAAGCAAAAATACGGGTTTCAATTTCTTTTTACAGTGCAGAGGTAGGAGTGCAAGTTGAAACTGTATTTTTTTAGATACAGCAATGCAGTTAGAATGATTAAACTCAGTGACAACTTAGAGAATTGTTATTAGAAGCAGGAGTAGTGATTCATTTGGGTGAATTGATTCTCTATAATTTGAGTGTCGTTGAAATGCCACAGCAGTTGATATTGACTCCATAACTACTCTTTACCACTTTCAATTTCATCTTTTTTATTCATACGTCTAACTCGATTTGCTGTTCCATGTTTTTATTTATGTCATTTCAACTTGTATTGAGCTGCATCCGAGAAAACATTTCATACTTGATTAATCGAATTTAATCGAAGAAATTCAATAGGAAGATAATTTAGCAATATCGTGTTTCTGGACGCCTAGTAGCCCTAATTAGATCATATTGGAATGACAAAAGATAAAATTGGGGAATGTGTTGTCCATTGGTAAGCCTTTATTCTATGACGAATAGAAGTATATATATAGGTATGTACGTTTATATTGCTTTAAAGTGATCACTATGTGAATAAAATTTTAACTGAAAGCCTCGTAATATTTTTATATTAAAGAAATTATCGGAATTACATATTTTGCATTGTAGAGCATTTCTTGTCAATAAACATTTATTTATATCAAATAGCAGGCGTTTGGATAGGTATCATTAGTCCTTTAGTTGACTACGGGCTTCATAGAGGGGAGGAGGAACATCAAAGTGAAAAATTTCAATAGGGAGGAGGAGAAGAGTGGTTTAAAAATGTAAAAGAGACAGACACAAAGGTAGAGAAAAAGGTAAAATGAGTACTTTGGAAGTGATCGAAAATGACATACAGTGGGGTCATGGTAGTTTGAAGTCAGAAGTCATCTGTCGAATAATAGACTTTTGCCGTATGAATATACGTTGCCCAGGGTGCATCACGTGGAGGTAAGTCTATCACACACAATAAACATCACTTCCGTCAAAACCATCTAGATACCGTATATTTGTATATGAAAGCAATAGAAATTTGCAGGCACCAATTAGGACAATAGGTATTCCGATTTCTAATAGACGAAAATCAGAAACAAATAGGCCTTTAGAAGGTGCAAATTGAGTTTTGAATCCAAAGTGATTACTCCAGTGAGATGCTTACTTCATATTAAAACACTTCGAACAATAGAGAGCTTATTGGCAATTTGTATTTTGTCACCCTATCTCATCTTCTAATTTTTTGGATTACATCGGCTAACCTCCGCTTTTAACTTCTAGGCTCGTATTTTTTAGAATGACGTAAACTAGGTTTGACGTGCTGAAGAGAATTTTTTTGTGGTTATAAAATAAAACATCTTTACTCATTTCAATGCTATTTTGCGAAAATATTTCTTACGTTGAGAAAGATCAACTTTCCAACTCTTTTAAAATGAATATTTAATGATCAATTAAATTTGTATGAAATCTCGAGCGTTAAATGAGAGTCGAATTGTTTGGCTGAGGTACTTAGTTTGTTGGTTTCTATTTACCAAGTGTAGAAAGATTTCAAAACATGCTCAGTAGATAACCTAAAAGTTCTACCGCAAGAAATGTTTCTTTTTAATCGAGTTAATATTTACAACAAGCATGATCAAAAGTTCGTCTAAATGTCACTCAAACTGCATTACGATAAATGAACTCTGTATTTACAAGACAATATTCATTATGAATTGCCAATATGGTTTTTTCTGGCAAATAGTTCGCAATTCAGTCTATATTCCCAAACAAATGAAATTAAAGTTCAGTTATTGGTTGTTTTAACAATTCAGCTTCAGGACTCCACTAGCCAAATTGCTTGTTCTAATATTGTGATGAAGAAAATTACATGGATTTTCGTGACGAAGTCAATTGATTGTGAAAGACAACTTAATCCTTTTTTACAAATTCAATTCTACTCGATAAACAGATTACTAATTTTGCTTAATCTGTTGGATGGAATTTCATATCAAATTAGAAGCTAACAGATGGATCGAATACTTATAACATGTTTGCTTAAAATTGAATCCGGGAAGATTTTAAGACTTACTTCAAAAGTAAACAAATATTTAAGCAGAACACAGGTAGTCGTCAACATCACTTCGATTTTATATGCTGCACAAAAAAAAATCGTAATAACCCAACTTCCTAAATTCGTTGAGATTGCTAATATAGGGTAAGCATTGAGTAAGACTGCTGTTACAATTTGGCTCAATCTCAAAGTAAGTTTTAAAATTTTATTGAAATTCAATTAAGTGGGAAGTCAGCATTTCATCACTTTCTCAAATGTGTAACTTCAATAGGTGTGGGGCAGATGTTAAACAACATATCTGATGTCAAAATGCTACTTATTATTAATAAGTACAGTTAAAAATAAAGAAAAAATTGTAGTTATAATATCGGGTTTGTAACGCTTCACTCCCCAACTCAAGCCAACACTAGTTTTCTTCGTTCTCATTGCTTTGAGGCTTTCTTTTTCCTCCAATACTCTACCTTGACCTTTCACTTCATAAACCTGACGCACTTTTAAACCTCCGATGATGCCCTTTTGTTGTTCTCCAACCTCTTTTTGCCTTGGATGAATTTCTTCGGATGCTCCATAAAAAACTCTTGATCATCTTCCAACCTTATCGCATTCATAAACGCTTTTCATAGCATGCACAATAGCATCTATCAAGTTAATTTGAAATTTACCGGGCCTGAAATGACTCTAACTTTTATTGAATTCTTAAGCCACTAATTGATCACTTTGAAGGATCATAGAGGTTATTCATCAACTGGTTTAAATAGTTCACTCACATCAGTCCTTGAAAATTTCTTGAGACCATAGCTAAGTTGTGGATAGCCTCCTAACAAATTATTGCCAACAGTGATATCCAGAAACCGTGACATCTCAAGTTCACTGCCAAAATCGATTCCTTGTCAATTTAATTATTTCTTAAATAACTAATTTATCAATATTTTGAATCAATGGTCTCTGTCATTTGCCATTTTGAAGAAGGCTAATCCAATGCTTTTGATTAATACTTGATTCTGACTCGAAACACTTCTCCTGCTCTCTGTTGATCTAAATATAGCCTGGATATTAAAAGTTTTCATCAATAAATACCAATTTCAAAAAGTGCCATATCTAATGGTGTTATTTTAGATGTTGCAGATAGTCCATTAGCGCGTTACTTCTCTTGCTGGATGGTAATATAAGTAGCATTGAAAGAAAATGACCCTTTGAAAATGACGCATTTCAAACAACGATAATGGTTTTCATACCTATATCTGAGGCCTCCAGACCAATCAACGGCCCAAGTCATTAAGTAGTTAACATGTCCAAAAGTGTATATTATAACAAATTCCACAATCTGTACTCTCAGTTCAAAATAAATATTCAATGGGAAAACTATTAGATTGCACCCCAAAGTTTATCAGCTGCATGCAAATTATGTGAAAGTTCTCCATTACTTATATCGGCGAACAAACGAAGACTGGGCCAATACGTAAGAAATCTTAATTCAATTTATTTTTGAATTTCAATATAGCATTTTTAGCAGATGGCGACTGGTAGAAATGCATTTGCCTGTTTAAGATGCATATTGTGTTGCTTAGAAACGAAACAACATATAATAGTTTAGACCCTAAAATGGCAAACAATTATTGACAAAATGTCAATCTGGCTTCTTTACAGAGAGGCATTAAGAAGAAGAATTGTTGGAACTGTATAAATTATCCGTCGTTGGTTTAACAATGAAATTATGTTGTAGTTATCGAAAAAATAAACTATGAATGGACTTGTAAAGAGTATAAAATAATCAGGTCATTGTTTATCAGATAATTACCGATTTGTCAATTTTGTCAATAGTCAATGGTGTCATCATACTGCACAACTTCTTCTACCACACGCATCTACCAAATTTCTAATGCTTTTAAATCGATCAATTACCAAGGCGTTATTTAAGATTATATGGGTGAACTATTTTAAATCAATTAATGTGAATCTTAATTTTATTGACTCTATAAGCGGTAATAACACTAACCGTGTTGGCTAACAAAATCATCTGTGTTCAATGCTGCCAGAAGTGACAGCACGCCTTGCTATATCGAAACCATTTAATTTGGTGAGCCGTTTTTGCTGCATTTGAAGAAATTTAATGAAGGCATAATGGTCAGTTGTGTTTATTGAAAATGAGTGAATGAAATCGGTTGGAATTATTTTAAGGTAAAACCCTCTCTTTGTGGACATATTAATTGAGTAGCTGGGCAAATCGATTTTGAGAGTAGTGATTAAGTTGACTCCGAAGAGCAAACAATTTCATAAAGATTATCGGGTTGAATTCTCCAAAGAAAATTTTTTCTACTATTATTCTTAAACACCCCCAAAAGGTAAACCAATGCATGAAATATTTATTTTAATGTTTACTGCTCACTTCAAATCTCACTTCAAAATTTAATGGCCTTACTTTAAACCATACGCTAAATAATGGGCAGTGTTACTTCGTTTTCATCTTAATTGCGAGGAAATTAATAGGTAAAGACGTGAGAAGGCGTTTAATATCGTAGTAAATTGCAAAGCATCCAATAAGAAATATTTGAGCTTTTAATGTGACCTTTAAAGCATCTCAAATTTGAATAACATGCTCAAAATTGTCTAAACACTGTGGTTTATGAAGGACATAGAGGAAAGGTCCCTGATTGGAAATTTAACCATTAACATTCCGATATAGGTCTTCGGGAGAGATTTGTGTTTCCTGCGTTTATATGAGCACAAGCCAATGAAGTAAGTGAATGAATTAATTGTTTCGAAAAGAAAATGCACGTATGTAAATGTTCTCAATGTTGTCAAAAGCATGTTTAATAATTGCTACGGGAATGAATGTGCAGCATCCTTGGAACCCTGGGGTTGAAAGTACATCAAGAATCACCAATCGAATGTGCACGGTAGATTAGTTATTCAATGGCATTTTTATAAATCAAATAAATTATGCAAAGTGTTGAAACGACTTCTTTAGTTTCATAGAATCCCAGTTGAATTAGGCAAAGTTTGGCTGTCTATTCGAACAGAGATATTTATTTGCATCATGACATAAACCAATCAAATGACTGCATCTAAATGAAATCAAAAATGAAATTGCTATGGCACATTAAAGGGGTATACAGGTTTAACTATTCAAGAATATGTCTACAAAAGGATTTTCCGAAATTCAAATTAGTTTTGGAGATATAAGTATTTTGCTGAGCAGGCATCCAAATCGGTTGGGCTGCAACTAATTGAACAAAAGACATAATGGGTTCTCCGACTACCTGAATCTATATTTCTTAGTAAGACCTTTTGTTCCGTTATATCTATCTCTATATATTTTTATGTATTTATATATATATGTTTCACGGCAATGGATTTACGGAACAGGAAAACACCAGTTTTACGAGTGCATCAAAATTGAGGTTATCAAATGATGAAATAGTAATTATAGATAATAATTTCGGCTACTGTGTTTCGCAGTTTTTCACGGTCTTTTCAGCAATTTCTTCGTTTATTTCGTGTGTTGCATACAACAACAGCTTATTTTTCTTCCTAAACGCCATCCTAAATAAGATGAATTATTTATATTACTAATGTAGAACTAAAACTACTCAGTTCTAGCATGATTGGATCTTGATTTACAGGACAGAATATTATAACAGGTAAAAATTGAATTAACAAATCAAAATTCAAATTAAAAACAATATAGTTTGCTATACAATTTATAGAATAAATAGATGTCAGGCCCATTGATTTCGCTCACTTTTCTTCTAGTGAAAAGCTAATTTAAAATCAAAAGCACAACTTAAAGTGACACAATTTTCAATGTATAATATATCCTCCAACTAACAGAAAAATCAATGTCACAAATGTTTGTAATTTTAAAAGTAAATTTAAATATTGTTGCTTTTAATTACTAGCAAAAATACACTTCTGCATATCTAACTTGTGTCAAAAGATTTGAATTGACATTTCGAGACAAAGTCGACATTGCAAACGTGGTCAGATGCTGAAATACGCAATCTTTAAAAGCATGTAACGTCATTTATTGTTATATTTAAGTAAGGGGTGTGCGATAGACTTACCTTTACGTGGTGCACCCTGGGCAACGTATATTCACACGACAAAAAAGCCTATTAACCGACAGTTGAGTTCTCACTTCAAACTACCATCACCTCACTCTGTGCCATATTCGACAATTTCACAGTACTCATCTCACCTTTTTTCTACATTTGTGTTTGTCTCCTACATCTTTGAAATACTCTTCTGTTCCCCCCCCCCTCTCGATTTTTTCCACTTTGATGTTCCTCCCCTCTGTGAAGCCTGAAGTCAACTAAAGGGCTAATGATAACCATCAAAACGCCTGCCATTTGATATAAATAAATAAATATATTTAAGTAATCAGGGGGTGTGTGATAGACTTACCTCCACGTGGTGCACC
>UZAE01002050.1:0-10507 GCA_900617975.1 Rodentolepis nana
CCCACCTCGCCCCCCTCAAAAGTCTTGTTACTTGGCACCAACTGTTGCCTCTACAACAATAACAACAATTATACAGGAAAGACAGATACGGCAGTCATACGGAGACCATAGGGGCATGACCTTGGATGCTCGAATATTTTCACATTTCTTTATCTCGCGAATCCTTGTTGAAGAATTAAATAGATCACTGATGAAGAAATTACATACAATCTTCATATGCCAGTAAAAAGTACGTGTGGGTTATTTTCTAGAAATATCGCAAACCCACCTCCCTACCCTCCACCTAATCCTGCTTGGAATATCAGGTAAACGGTCAATTTTTATAAAACATCATTCTGCTTTCGTAAGCATTGAAAGTAGTAGCTAATTGAGTTGTCAAGGTCAACTAGCATAGATAAACAATCAGTTAATATACACTGAGCATCGTAGATAATAATTTGTATGGAAATCTGATATACGAGCAATGGAATTTGAAATTTTTAACGTGAAACACCAATTAAATAACTAGGTGACAAGTGGCATTCAAAAATTAAATGAAATTTCTTACGCTTTGGCATTTATTGGATTTATTGTTTATTGGCATTTGCTGTTTTGCCACACTAATGCATTGTGAACTTATTAGCTTGATGTGGATAGGAATAAAAAGGAGATCGGGGGAGGGGTGGAATCCCGTTTGAGTTGTGGCAGTGGTACTCCAGAAGTGTGGGGCCCGACTTATACATCTGGTAATTTAAAGGCGCGCTAATTGGCTAATTCTGATTACAAGTTTCTCAAAATATGAATTAGGGATATCTCTAAAGGGAACGAAATCGATTGCTAATAGCACTATTCTTAATGGACTCTGAAAGCAAACTTTGTCAAAAATTCTAAAGATTGGCATGAAGCACTTTCCTAATAGGTGAAACAATATTGTTACACTTTCTCATCAGGAAGTGGCGCAACTTCATGCTACAAATTGAGCAGCTGAATAGCTTTCCCACGCAACTAAAAAAATCGGATGGAAAATATGCCCTGCCGAATTTCTGATGTACTTTAAATGCACTACGATTGGAAAATGTTACCGGGAGCTTAAACGCGAATTACAAAATAGGTGGCCAATTTTTAAATGTCCATATGGTTCGAGCCTATTAACCACCAATCAGTATTAATCTTTTTCCCTATTATGATGTAATCATCGAGCTGCAACGAACTTAAAGCTCGAACAAAGGAGAAACAGTGGACAGTGGCACTCTCTGACATACCCGACTGGCCAAGAATCGAAGCCGTTGCTGAGTTTAGACTACGTACCGGACACGATTGCTTGGCAAAACACCTTCACAGATTGGGAGTCTACATTCAACCCACATGCCCTCTATGTAACCTACAGGAGGAAATGGAGAAGACCCACCTGATTCGGTGTCCAGCCCTAAAGACAACGACGGAAAGCCAGAGATACTGGGAAGCAAGAAGACAGCTAATGAATTGCTATTAATTAACTGCTATAAATGTACTCCCCTCCACCCTTGGGGGAAGCTGAATTCAAAGTTTAAGGGCTAATGATAAATATCACAAGGTCTGCCATTTGAAATAATTAAATAAATGATGTAATCAATGCCAATTTCGTGGTTATTTAATAAACCGATTATTTTTGACACCTTTGGTTTTCCAGAGACCTCTGCCTCCCAAACCGAAATAATTGCCCAAATGCCTCGACCTCCTCCCACTCATTTAATTCCATAACGAGATTTCGGGCATAAAAAAATCATCATTTTGTCATATTAATTTAGCCCTGTAACTGAATTGAAGTGAGCATTATAATTTCTGAAATCTTGACGGGACTTTTTTTGACCCTCTACATTCTGCAATGGCTCCAAGTCCGATGTTATGAAACTAGTATTACCCCTTCCAACACGATTACGTCCCCGCGACCTTCAATTTCGTAGATAAGAACAGCAATTACAGCAACGCCGACTCACACATTCATATGTCTGATTCATCAAATGGTAAACTCAACTTGTGTTAATTAGTAGAGTTAATCAGGTGTATCTGCAAACTGCGATGATTAATGTTGCACCCTGTGCCTCGTGGAGTATTAAATTAAACGAATTCTGTTAATACTTACATGTTAGCTTACAAAAGATCTATTTATTTATATTAAATGATAGGCTTTGTGATAGTTATCATCAGCCTCCCTTAGCTGACCTCTGGATTCACAGAGGGGAGGAACACCCAAGTCACAAAAAGTCGAGGGAGGGGGTGGGAGGACAGAAGATTGATTCACAGACTTAAAAGAAACAAACACAAAGGTAGAGTAGAACGTAGGGTGATGTGAGTACTGTGAAATTTGTCCAATATGACATACAGTCGAGTCATGGTAGTTTGAAGTTAAGTGCCGAGTTAAAGACTTTTTTGTCGAATGAGTATACGTTACCTAGGGTGCACCATGTGGAGGTAAGTCTATCTCACACCTCATAAAAAAAACTAAAATTTCGACAAACTTGTGCAAGAAAAATAGAGTGTTTCCAATAGATTGCCTCCATTTTAAATAATGAATAAGGGGTGAAAGTTCACTGAGCGCAAATGCTGACCGCTTACTTAACACCAAGAGGTGTGGGAATATCTGTAACACATCAAGGTAAACAAAGAGAAATTGGAGCAATGTCAACGTCTCTGTAGAGACAATGTTTACACTGGTCATCACCTTGGTCACCATGATTTGGAAATTCGCATCTGCCAACTTCATGTTAGTGGGGTTTAAATCGGTACGAGTGCGCAGAGGAGTTCAATGACTGCTGAAGCACCTGTGTTTATTGAATAACCAACTCATTCAGGAAATTGCATTTCGCACTTTCCTCCCCTTATCAAATTAGCCATTGAAAACCATTTCTATTTCCTCCCTAACAAAAGAACATCATCATCATCATCATCACAATGTGAGTTTGTGAAGCTACAGCTACTTTTTCTTACTAGAACCGACGTTCTGAATCACAGGGGGCGGGGGGGAGGAGAGGGGGTTGGTATGAAAGAGTTAAATTCTTTATTTCACTCTCTGCACAACTTTTATGGCAAATGCTGCCAAATTAGCGCTGAACTTTCAAATAAAGTGGCAAATCCATCAAATCTTAACAATAGCTCTTCCTGTTGCTTCTTTAATACGGCAAAACAGGAAATAGATTTAATGAGCGAAATCTGTGTGAAATTGAATAAGATTTCTTTTTAAGCGATGTCACATTTTGTCAACTCCTAGTAGGACAAAATAAAAGAATTTTTTTTCGACAGGAATCTCTGGTTGCGGAAATATGATGACTTAAAATTCTACCTCATCTCTGCTTCTTTAAAGCACCACTGCGTCTTCTTAGTACTTGGGAGAAAAAACTATGGATTGGAGTATTGGATTGGAGTCTTGATGGTTATCATTAGCCCTTTAGTTGACTTCAGGCTTCACAGAGGGGAAGGAACAACAAATTGAAAAAAGTCGAGAGGGGGGGAAGAGGGTTTCAAAGATGTAAGAGACAAACACAAAGGTAGAACAAAGGTGAGGTGAGTACTGTGGAAGTAGTCGAATATGGCATAGAGTGAGGTGATGGTAGCTTGAAGTGAGAAGCCAACTGCCAGTTAATAGACCTTTTTGCCGTATGAGTATACGTTGTCCAAGGTGCACCACGTGGAGGTAAGTCTATCACGCACCCCACAATTAGTACATAAAATTGTTTGCCCTACTGCAAATATCAATGATAAATTGCGTAATTTGAAAGGCTGATAATGGAGTGGTAATCTAGTGGAGAATAACATACGAAGAGCACCGCATTTTAAGTAACTTTTAGACTCCGAATTTCAAAATATTCACTTACTGAGTGAGTCACACCTTCATCTCCCAAATTTGAAATATCATGATTAATTCTCTGCATTAATAGGCAAAATTCTACCCCCCCCCCCCCCCCCCCCCCCCCACCTCCCCCACCAATCCATGTCCAATGCTTATTGGACGTGTATAGAAGTTGATAGACCAAGGCTATACAAACTAAATTTTACATTTAAACTCTTGTAAAATTGAACGATTTCCATTTTCCTGACACTTTCTCTACCTGCTTGATTTGTATTTGGCGCGCGACAGCACAGTCAGGAGTGGAACATCATGAACAAAGTCTTCCTTCTGATTTAGAGGTAACAGGTACATATCAAAATTAGATGATCAGCTTTACCGGTTAATCAATGAGTTGGCTGATCAGAACCCAAAAATAAGGCACAAATTCTCTTCGATTATAGAGCCACTATTCTACAGCAGTCGCCTAGGTTCTTTAAAATGAATACATGCGTGTAGAAATGCATTAGTAGTATTAATCTCCATTGCGAGCTTGGATAAACTCTCACTGATACCGTAGGAAGTGGCAATTGCATTATTCAGTTAATAAACTAGTTCACTTTTCGTTATAGCATCTAAGGAAGCTACAAGTCTATTTTACGTCACTACTCACAATACATGTTATGGTGTATTTTAATCATTCAGACCAAATTAGCGTTTTTTAAACATTCGTCTTGGGTAGAGAATGGCGTCTTAGAGTCTCCCTGGTGAGAAATCGATAGCTAATATTTAAGCAGCACCGATAAGCATTCCAATTAATGACCTCGCACCACTGCAGTTGATTGCGTAAATCAATAAACCGTCTCAGTTAGTCTTTTACGCCTAACTCTTCTACCTACTCACATGGGTAGCGGAAAGCATATTCATCTTTGACCACTCACGGGTTTATATGATTAACATTCACCTCTTGTAGGTCAGAGGTCACGGGGTTGACGCTCATGTGCGCACATTCAGTGAAATTGACTACCAACCACAGGATGGAGTAAAATACGAGATTCCTAAAAGATGGCCAATCAAATATCTTCCCACTTTTCAAAAAAAGAGCACTGATTGTTTTAATGGCAATCGCTGTTTTAGGCGAGTCATTTTGAACGCATAAAAAATATATCCATTTCAATGTGACTAAATTGACTATCAGGTGAAAGTAGTCACAAAATAACTTTTTTTACAGTTTTTAAATAATCCCTGTTTGAGCGGAAGTCAGGGCGTGACACCTATTTACTGGTGAGGTATTGGAATCTCCCACCGCAAACCTGCCCCTCAGGGATTCCATCAAATTTCATATGTATGCAATTATGCAGGTTATACCCATTTCATTATACGGATATAAATTTTTTATTTACTTGAACGCACTTCTCAGCCCCTCCCCTCCCCCATTCAATTTAAAACGCCACACCAAGGAGGGAGATAGTGATGTTTCTTAAAATAAATTTGCTGCAAAAGGCAGAATTATCAAGCGAATAATGTGGGCAAAAATTTAATAAAATTAATGAGTTAAAGTTGTAATTGTCTTGTCAACTCACATAAGTAAGCTCATTAAAAAAATGAGTTGGCATTCCAAGTGGATCGTTAGACTTCTTTTACCGAATAGTTGAGGATATGGGGAGAGCAAGTTCTATTCAATCGACTGGTAACCTGGCTACCATAACAACGAATTCACACTACACGCTACAAGTCAAGACTAAGTGTAGGGCTGGTTACGTTTCCCTCTCAAGATTGAGAAGCTGTATGGGAAGAGAGTTGGCAAATTAAGCTCCCACTTCGCTTCGAAAACCCAGAGGAAGCAGAGTAGAAGACTAAGTGAATGAAATGGCGGTTGTATTGTGCACATAGTTCATTTCGTAGTCACACGGAAGTGTAAGAGTTTGGACTTTTAGAAGAATTAGAATGTTTTGCTCACCAAGGAATGGCTCAGCTCAAACAGATGAAATGTGTTTTGCAAGGTTCAAGGAAATCTTTGAGCCTCTATCCTTTCCATGTGTGTTCGATCCCGTTCATCGGTTTCAAAGGCAGGGTAAAGGGAACGATGATCTATTTCCGAATTTCCACTCAGGTACAGGTCCTGTAGCTTGAGTTTTGCAAAGGTAGTTTTTTTCATGAGTGGGAAGAGTTAATTTAACAAGCATAAGTTGCCCATCTCGCATTGAGTTGTGAGAAATCAGTTTTGACATTTGAGTACTTAAATTCGAATTAGATTAAGAATCATTAAAACAAAAATATGACAAGGTAACAGAGTAAAGCCCAACACACCAAAATCTAACAATGATGGGGAAGAAATATGAAACTATGCTTTCTCTAGAATTAGTTATATATAGGCTCCAAAGTAATTCCAATTAAACCGTCACTACGCATTATTATTAGCAAAGTGTCATATAACTGAGTGAATCTAGTGATTTTGTAAAATTTATGTTTAAATGATAAGTATCATTAAACCTACTATTTGATAGGATGTTTAAAAATATTGAATGGTCACCACTGACGAACTCCGTTTAAAACTTTCCCAAAGCTATTTTGTTACTCGATGCATTCAAACAATCACTCCCCGCGAATAAGAGCCAGTTGATTTGTTAGCCGTTGTCATGAGAAATAACAGCAAAACGCGTATTTTTTGGCAATTTCACTGGTGCTTAAATTAGGACAATACGTTTCGAATTGATTAAATTTATATTCCATTTCGAGGCAAAATGAACCAAATTTTAGACGTGTGAACCGTACTATTGCCCTGACAAAGGCATCCAAATGTTTGGTGTAGATGAATGTGTCAAAATGGCGGTTGAAGTAGCGCTGCAGAACAATCTACTTAGAGGCTTTTGATAATTTCAATCAAGCAAAAATTATACGCTAATAAGCATATCACTGATGGTAGGGGGGCTGTAGGTCAAATTTGTGGTAAATATGATGGTTGCAAATATGAGAACATTTCCTTGAGGGAAATTAACTGGCTCTTGAAACATCTACCACAATTTTTTTTCAGTAAGTAGTCACAGATAAATAAAACTCTATTAGAAGGAAAATAAATTT
Organism: Rodentolepis nana; assembly: GCA_900617975.1. Classification (NCBI taxonomy): domain Eukaryota; kingdom Metazoa; phylum Platyhelminthes; class Cestoda; order Cyclophyllidea; family Hymenolepididae; genus Rodentolepis; species Rodentolepis nana. The sequence goes on from UZAE01002050.1 coordinate 6,863, forward strand.
ACAATTTTCAATAAAATGAAAAATTGCAAATCGTAATTTGACATTTTGGCGAATGCAGTTTGTGGAACCTTGCTAACTTAAGATTTCACCTTTCGGTGAACTACGAAATATCAACTAAGGTAATTCCCTTTTTTGAACACTTTAAGAAAAAAATTAATCGCCTTTTCAAGATTGAATTTTGTTTTATTAAAAAGTGCTGATCGATAAGGCATATTTAGTTATTTGAATGCAAAGAAGAGATATTATTTCACACTACTCTCCACGTGGTGCACCCTGGGCAAAGTATACTCATACTCAAACAAGTCTATGAACCGGCAGTTGACTTCTCACTTCAAACTACCATCACCCCACTGTTTTTCACACTTCGCCACTTCCACAGTATTCATCTTACCTTTTCTCTCTCATTTACCTCTGTGAATCACTCTTCTTTTCCCAATCTCGAATTTTTCTCACCTTAAAGTTGCTCCCCACTGTGAAGCTCGAAGTCAGCTAAAGGGCTAATGATAATTATCAAAATGCATTCCATTTGAAACAAATAAATTTCACACTCCGCCAATAAAAGGATTTTGTCATTGTTACTCTTTGTCTCTATTTGATGTGTAATTGTTTGAAGCCACTATAAATTGTCAAGGCTCTTATGAGTTATTGTGGTAAAAATTTATAACATTGCAAATATTTTAGCACTTTTTTCGAGGTTTAGTTCAATTTGAACTCAATGGATGAAAGTTATTATTTTTTCCAAATGAGGTATATTGAATTAGGGGTAGAGGAGCTTTACTTTAATTTGACCAGAAAATTGGTCTGAAAAAATTCCAATTTCCAATAAAAAGACAAGCGAAGAAATCCCATATGAGGGATAACACAAAATTGTTTAAATGCTTAAAGATTTATGAGCCGCGCCATTCAAACGGAGAGATATTGCTAATCGAGTTGTAATTAGCGATAAATTGGGGTAAATTGGATTGTTTATTTTTTTCTTGACAGTTCAAAGAAAATGCCAGTAATATGTTTACAACAGCTTTATCTTCGGTGAAAATTAAATCAAGGCTAATTTTAAATATTTTTTTAAAGACCTCAGATGTACTCATATATTACCCCGAGTAATATTAATAGAAATTTACCAACTTTTGGTTTTGAGTTGCGACTAAAATCAGAGAGCCCTAGGCCTATTGAATAATAATTAGAGAGCTTAAAAGATTCTGGGAGCAATGTAAAATTTGCAAAGAGAGAATCTGATTAAATTTTTTCAATTTTAAGTTTAAAATATTTACCTATTAAATAGTACGCTTTTCGGAATTAAATGTGCATGATGCATCTCCTGGGTTATTGACTGTGATGTCCAGCACTTGGTAACTAATTCTTAAATCAAGTAGTGACTGCCTTCGGTCTGCCAAATGAAAGAGATGACTTAATGTTCCAAAAATGATCTTTAGTCGCTCACAGTCATATGATATCATCGTCAAGGGGTGTGCGATAGACTTACCACCACGTGGTGTTCCATGGGCAACGTATACTCATACGGCAAAGTCAATTAATCGGCAGTTGACTTCTGAGCTCAAACTACCATGGCCCCACTGTGTGTCATATTCCACCGCTTCCACAGTACTCGCCTTTCTTTACCTTTCCCCAACCTTTGTGTCTGTCTGCTTCTTACCTCTGTGAATCACTCTTCTCTTCCCCCTCTCGAATTTGTTCCAACTTTGATGTTCCACCACTCTGTGAAGCCCGAAGTCAGCTAAAGGGCTAATATTAACTATCAAAACGCCTGCCATTTGATATAAATAACTATCTTCACCTTAAAAGTTAATAAGGTTACAGTGAACCACTTAATTTCACAATTGATCTACTTCGAAAATATTCATCTTGGCAGAGCGAGTAGGAGGTGGGGGGGGGGGGGGGGGGAAGCCTGATTCATAAGTTTAATTTGAAAATTAAAAGTCGATGATTTGGATAATTTTCTTTTCCTTCAATTAATCTGCCTCGCATTATTGATACTCAAAGTTTGTGGTCGAATTTTTTCACACAAAGTCCAGTTCTGCTTGGACTATCTCACGACATTAGGCTTAGAAAAAAATGGGAATTTTATTTGTTTATGTGAAATAATTAATGCCAAGCCATGAGGACCTGCGTCAGATCTATGATTGGTGTTTTGGTTCTTAAATTGGCTAGGGTCGTGAAGGTAATTAGAGAAACAGCTGTTGAAACACAAATGCACTCTTCACTCCCTCTTGGTTCCAGTCAAGAATAACATGGAAAAAGTAATTAGAAGACATATCTTACAAATGCCTGCAGACGCCTAGGTCTGGTGTGGTCTCTCTAACCTTTTATTGCATTTAACTTGATGAGGTGAAATCTCCATCAAATGAATTAAGTTTCTTGCGACAATGGCACAGGAGAAAGTAATTTCCCTCAAACCTGAAATTCTCTGAATCTCCCTAAGAAGCCAGTAGTCGATGCTGCTGTTGTACACCTTGGGATGTGGGTGGGGAGGGGGGGGGGAGGAGAGATAACTTTGTCATCCTGGGAGGAAGGTTTTGTCGTCATCGGCTCCAAAGCTAGAAATGAATTACAGTGGACATCCCGGTTTGCAATAGAAAGCTCCTTGGCAAGTTTACTTTAGTTGCTCTGAGCCCTTGGACTTGTCACTTAGTGGATAAACTTTCCAAGAAGGAATTGCTAGGGAACTTAATTGAGTTAATGCACATGGGGTTATTCGTTCAATTGATTGAACTGAAAGGGTTTTGCTTAACGACTCCCATAACGCTAACTTCGTAGACTTAGTTGTATTCTAAGATATTTATTTATTAATTTATATCAAATGGCAGGCGTTATGATAGATATCATTAGCCCTTTAGTTGACTTCAGGCTTCACAGAGGGGAGGAGGAACATCAAAGTGAAAAAGTCGAGATGGGGGGGGGATGGGATGGACAGAAGAGTTTTTCAAAGGTAAACGGGGATGCGAGTACTCTGGAAGTGGTCGAATATGACAAACAGTGGGGTAATGGTAGTTTGAAGTCAGAATTCAACTGCCGGTTAATAGACTTTTTTGCCGTATGAGTATATGTTGCCCAGGGTGCACCACGTGGAAGTAAGTCTATCGCACACCCCGTATTCTAAGATATTATTATTATTTCAAATGGCAGGCTTTATGATATTTATCTCCATTTCCTCCTGTAGGTTACACAGGGGGCATGTGGGTTGAGTGTATACTCCCAATCTGTGAAGATGTTTTGCCAAGCAATCGTGTCCGGCACGTAGTCTAAACTCAGCAACGGCTTCGATTCTTGGCCAGTCGGGTATGTCGGAGATTGCCACTGTCCACTGTTTCTCCTTTGTTCGAGTTTTAATTTCGTTGCACCTTGAGGTCTGGAATTCTCTCCTGATTGCAAAATCGTTATCCCCATCTTAGCAAGTGTGTCAGCAAGCTCATTGCCTTTAATGCCACAGTGACCAGGAATCCATTGTAGGACCACTGTTTTGTTTTTCTCTCTCAGCAGCTCATAGAGTTTTCTACATTCGTTTATCTCAGCTGTTTTGGGTGGCTCTCTGTTTCCAGTTGAGTTTATTGCTGATTGTGAGTCCAAAAGTATCACTGCTTTGGTGAATTTCGTATCCAGAAAACATAATTTGCATAGTGCTATCCT
>UZAE01002051.1:0-10502 GCA_900617975.1 Rodentolepis nana
TCGCGGACATAAACTCCATCTAAAACTCTTATTTATTTATTTATTTCAAATGGCAGGCGTTTTGATAGTTATCATTAGCCCTTTAGCTGACTTCGGGCTTTACAGGGGGAAGGAACATCAAAGTAACAGAAAGTCGAGGGGTGGGGGAACAGAAGAGTGATTTACAGATGTAAAGAGACAGGCATGAAGGCAGAGAAAAGGTAGGATGAGTACAGCGCCAGAAGTCAAAAGCCAGTTAATAGACTTTTTTGCCATATGAGTTTACGTTGCCCAGGGTGCACCACGTGGAGGTAAGTCTATCACGCACCCCAGGTATGGTAAATTGAATCATGCAAATGAAAAAAGTGACACAAATCAACGATTTTAACTTTTAAATAACTTGAAACTCCTGACATCTGAATTTCACTTCAGACACTATTTCACCTCCTTGTCTCAACGCCTGCTCATTATCTAGCCTATTGTGCTGCCTCAGGTTACGATAAAAAATTGCTGCATTAATAAATGTACAAATTGACAAGAAAATCCGACAAGTGCTAACCTCCCATCTCTATGTATTAATTAAGTTGACTAGGTTACAAAAAAATAGAGCGCTGATTTTTCTTAATCGATTGGAAGGGAACCCTGGAAAGTGTCAGCCGAATGAAAAATGTATTTTGAGTGCCGAAGTGCTGTTTATTCTTTTCCTTTGGTCTTGACTTTCAAAATTAGGCTCTAGTCGTCTTACGTATTTACTTACATGAAATGAAACAAAAACTTATTTTCACTTTACAACTAAAAGGCCTCCTCTTCAGTGGAACGACAGGAACTACCTTATTGATTTCGGGTATTTTAGATCTAATTTTGCCTGTTTAAGTTCGATTTCTTTACTTCCTTAGTTTTGTCACCTGAAATGAAGAAGCTAAATTTTACCGCTTGGTAACAAACGAGTTTCGATTGTTGGTTTAAAAAGATCTTTAAAGCCTACATTCCAGAGCCTAAAGTAGACCCAATATTTTAAATTTGAAATGGATTTTATGTTCAATCATTTTAAAGAATTTTAAATGTCATTTGCTTAATTTTTTTCATAATTTTAGCTTTTTAGTCTGGTTCTAACTTTAAAATTTTCACAGATGCCATAAATGAAAATAGTAGACGAATATGTCAGTAGTAAATGACAGAACATGTGCCTTTCTTGAAGTCAAATGGGATGGAAAGAGCAAGATTCGAGCAAGGATTAATTGGGCAAAATAGAAAAAAACATGTAACCACGAGGAAAGATGAAATAATAATATACGAATGTTGAAAGAGAAATTATTCTTTCCAGATGCTGGTTAACGCATGCTTCTTTGGCTAACAGCATATTGCACAAACTTGTTAAAATAAAGTTGACGGCACATGGTGGAATTGCTCGAAACTGTACATTGAAGGATACATTCATCCTTCTATTTAGGCGTTTTTAATATCTTGCTTCAAATGGATCTCAAGATGAAACTCAGGAGTAATAGTGATTAGATTACAGAGCAAAAGCTTTTTTTTATGAAAATACCGCAATTCCAATCAAGATTAGGCTCTACTTTGAACAGTTTTAACTGGAAATCACAACTGCAGGTTTCGGAATTCCGCATTTTACTCCTCCATTCAAAATAATTTGAACAGGGAATGTAAAAGGTGCAATTCATTTTTCTTATATAATTATGTGGCAATGGGCGAGTATTTGAAACAGCGTCGAAAATGGGGGGGGGGGGTTAGTCCAAGTAGGTCCCACGGCTGTTAAGAAGTTTAATAAGTAATTGTAATTAAACAAAATCAAATCTAATGCGTACATAGCGGTAAAGATTACCACATTCCGGTTCGGTGTTTAAATTCCTTGACTATGCACTTTTAAACTGCTACTTCAATGTAAATATACATTCAGTCGCAGTTAGATCTGTTGCATCTACTCTCTATATGTGCAATTCCAGGCATTTCGACGCGAGTAAAATATTAACTTTTCCTTTTTTTGCATTCGTTAGATAATTCGAAATAGTTATTGCTGTGCGGAAATTTAAATATGCTATTTGCAGTAGGTTGAATGATGTATCCAATGCGTATTAATCTATGTAAAGCTTCCCAGGTAAAAGAAGTACGCACCATGAAAAACTCGGAATTTGTATCCTTATCTAAACTGAAAATAGTGGAAATTTTTATTTTCAAGCGTTAATTAATACCTTTCACACAATTTTTTAATTTGTTGCCTTGAATTCAAACTAAAAATGCCCTCTGAGGGCACTAAATGAAATCTCGTCTTAGCTTAATCAAACGCATTCGAAATAAATACCTCAATATTGTATAGCATGGAGTGTGCGATAGACTTATCTCCACGTTGTGCATCCTGGGCAGGGTGTACTCATATGACAAAAAAGTCCATTAACCTGTAGTTGAGTTCTGACTTCAAGCTACCATCACCCCACTGTAAGTCCTATTCGACTACTTCCACAGTACTCACCTCGCCTTTTTACATTTGTGTCTGTCCCTTTTACACCTTTGAAACACTCTTCTGTTCCCTCCCCGCCCTCTCTCGACTTTTTCCCCTTTGATTTTCCTTCCTCTCTTTGAAGTCCGAAGTCAGCTAAAGGGCTACTGATAACTATCAAAACGTCTGCCATTTGATATAAATAAATATTGTTTAGCATAAGGCATTTTGGGCACTTGACTCTCGAAAGCTCTTTGTATTATTAGAGTAAATTAGAGTTATCTATGAGGTTAGTTCTTATGCATCTGGATTTAGACCTTAATCTAGGTCTAGAAATGAGAGTTAGGAAGTCATAATACCGATTTTCAGTTTCGCGATCTTAGGAAATCTCCTCGAGTATGTACTTTGAATTTTACACTGGACAATTAGTCTCTTATGAGCATGTTCTCACAATGGACATTCCATATTCACTTTATTCATTTAATCCTACGCGTTGAAAGGAAATATTTTGTTGTTTACTTCTTCCATGTTAATGAAAAAATTGTCTCTCCTCTCCCTCGGTAGGAAAGGAGTCATTGCCCCGGTTACTAATTTTACACAACTGCCCTTCTTAACGGCGAGGATCTGCCTGCAACAGAAAAAAAACATTTTCAAGGTCATATGATAAATACCTTTAAAAGTTGGAGTAGAAGATTGCTGGAAGGTGATTAAGTCATTATGGCGATTAATAAATCTGGTAATTGGAAACAGGAAAAATATTTTAACAACCTTAAAAATGCTAATGAGATAATGCTCTTAAATTGAAGTACTACCTTAAATTACTCAAATATAATTTCGTACAGTTACTGAATATATATAATTACTTAATTTTTAGGCCAGTTGGAATATTTATTTTATTAGATCTTGGCTACTTTCCGGTTTATTCAATTCGAAAATTTTTTATTTTATTGCGTGCACATAGCTAAACTGGTAGCAGGACAAAGCACTCACTTACTACAAAAATTAAAAAAAGAAGGAAATGCATGAATTAAACTTTATGAAATTCTTTTAATTAAGTCATTGACTTGTGAATAAGTTTATATTGAAACCAACCCATTTATACACCCCAAATGTTTGAACTGAAAAAATAGTTGCAGATTTTCAAGCTAACTATCTCAAATTTAGGGAAACTGCATTCGAAGATCGAAATTGTTTGAGTAAAATCTCTTGATTCACCAAATCATTAAAAAACGAAGCCATATTCTCCGTTATTTGATGTACTAATGTGGTGCAGAGTTTTAGTAAAAGGCAAAGAACATATTCAAGTCCATGGGTTTTTCCTTCTTTATGCTAAATCTCATAATTTTCGTGATATTTGACAAAAATAATCGATTTAACATATGTCTGCTCGGATTCTGGAGTAAATTTTGTTTTTTAAATCCTAAGTTGCAATAGGGACATTGTAAAACCATTAATACCGTCTGATTTTAGTTTCCATTTTATTTGGGTTATTGAATTTAATAGCTCCCAGAGCCACACCCAGTAACTAATCTCTGCCACCATTGGTTGATGCATTTAGTCATAAATTGACGTAATACGGACGTCATTGCTCCACTCCTATTGGTTTGCCATAGGAAAAGTTATTAGTGCATTATTCATATTCATGCACTTGCGCACCACAGCTGCTAAAACGTATTTAGCTAAATCAGAAGCTATGTTATGCAATCTTAAAATTTACTCTATCATGTGATATAATAAGCGCAATCAAATAACATGTAATTGAACTTAAGAGGAGTCAATGAGTAAATGGGCAGATCAGGACTTTGGAAAAACGTCTTACTTTTTGCTTGGCAGAAGACATGAATTCAATCTTATCATAACTATAGCAAAAAGCTTAAAATGACCAAGAAGTAAAATTGACAGGAATTCAAATAATCTGCTAACTTAATCGAGGTTTCCTAGAGCATTCTACTCTTGTAATTTAATTCGGACCCACATTAAGTGGTTTACATCACGCTAATTGCAAAAAAATCACTAAGGAAATTATTACCAATGTATTTATTTATATCAAATGGCAGGCTTTATGATAGTTATCATTAGCCATTTAGTTGACTTCAGGCTTCACGTTTGGATAGTTATCATTAAATAGTTATCATTAGCCATTTAGTTGACTTCAGGCTTCACAGAGGAAGAGGAACATCAAATCGAAAAAAGTCAAGGGTGGTGAACAGAAGAGTGTTTAAAGATGTTAAAAAGACAGACAGATACAGAGGCAGAGAAAAGGAAGGATAAGTATGGTGGAAGTGATTGAATATGACATACAGTAGGGTCATGGTAGTTTGAAGTCAGAAGTCACCTGCCGATAAATAGACTTTTTGCCCTATGAGTATACGTTGCCCAGGGTGCACCACGTGGAGGTAAGTCTATCGCACACCCCATTATTACCAATGTAAATTTATTTCTTTCTCGTTTCTGATTGATTCTAAAGATCATTCATTGTGAGTCACTTTAGTATGGCAAATACCAGCGTTTTTTTGAAGAAATTGATATAGGTATACGCAAAATAAGTATAATCAAGCAAAATTACTGTCCATTTTCCCGTGCAAATTTATTCTGACTAAGCTATGTCTACTAAAGATTATTCCTTCTGTACTTTGCTAATCTCATTCGGTTACCTATGTCTGTAAAAAATGATGAGATTCAATCGAGTGGTATGGACAAGCGTTCAGTCAAATTAATTGTCAATTGTATTAAATATCGCCCACTTATACTTAAAAGGAAAGTGATTTTAAGAAAACTCGAAAATTGAAGAGTACATTTGGTCGCAAGTTCTGCCCCAATTGCAGCAAAGTATAAATTGCAGCATCCTGTCCTTCTTGTACACTCCAATGTCGCATTTTTTCATCCGATCAGAAGAGCTGCAATAAATTGGATCGCATCGTACCTCGCAATCGACAGTCACTTCAAAATGTCAGCAGATAACGTTGTCTCCAAAACCTCCTGATGTGGAATCTAAATTATCGTCCTGGTGACCAAATAGCGTCCCTGACATCTTCAATTTATCAGCTGCACACAAACAGCTAAACACTTTACTTAAATCATGTTTATCTGGAGTAATTAATTCCTATCAATAGCTCATTTTAAAGATTTATTAGAAGCGCCAAATGCTATGTCAGAATTTCTGAGAAAAATGATACAGAAGTTCATAAAAGCAGCCATTTGAATGGCATGAAAATGCCACTTGGAAACAAAGAGACAACGTTATTATTACTATTATATCAAATAGCAGGCTTTATGATATTTATCACTAGCTTTTTAGTTGACTTCTGGCCTCCCAGTATCTCTGGGTTTCTATCGTTGACTGTAGGGCTGGACATCGAATTAGGTGGGTCTTCTCCATTTCCTCCCGTAGGTCACATAGAGGGCATATTGGTTGGGAGTATACTCCTATTCTGTGGAGGTACGCAGTCTAAACTCTACAACAGCTTCCATTCTTGGCCAGTCGACTATGTTGGAGAGTGACGCTGTCCACTACATTTCTTTTGTTCGGGCTTTAAGTTTATTACTTCTTGAAGTCTTGAATTCTCTCCTGATTAAGGTCTTTATTGTGTTGTCTATAGCTGGTCTATGACAACATTAATGTCAATCAAATCAAGTCAAAGGCAACTTTCCCAGTCCTATCCAAAATAAATTATTAATGTAATGAATAAATGTGGCACACTGCAACAAAGCAACAGTTCATTTAAATCCATGAAAATAGCCTTGTTCTAAGAACATGCCGCTGTATGGAGCGAGAAAGTTAAATATCCTTTAATTAAACTGAATAAATGTTCAAACCTGCTTGAAAATATTTGTTATGGAGAAGGAAATTTCATTAGAATTGGAAGCCAGGATGTGTGAACTTTAAATCCGCTAAACTTGTTTCTAAGATGCGATTTTTTACCTTCTTTCAATTGCACCGCTGTATCCAAGTGCAATCATTTGTCTGGAAGGTTCAAATAGCTGTTCTTTTTACCAAAAAAGCGTGTTATATTGTATCACGGGTTTGCACTCCACGGAGATTAATAAAAGATGGGTGCATTTATCTTCAGGAGTTCAAACCACAAACCACAAGTACCATCAATTCAGACATCACCTCCGAAATCTCGGTCAAGAAATGCTTGGGGAAGAAACGAGAAGTAAGACCAACCAACTTATGCAAAGTAATTTCTTTGCGTTAAATTGTTGCTATTATTCGAGTATTGATTTGTAACTTTAATCCGAGATGTCAAAATAGTATATTAAGCGAAAATATTAACAAGCTTGATGTTTTAGCAGCGGCCATGATTTCCAACGTATTGCATTAGAAGTTCCATTTAATCATCTCTATTTTCTCTGATTTTCGATCCTCCACTTGCTGTTGGAAAGAGCCTCACTATGAATCAACCACTCAATCTGAATAGACATAATTAGCGTTGTTCAATTATAAATTTGGCTTGATGTTTCAACAGCATTGGTCGTATATATAGTCCATTTTATTGACAAAATAGTACTGTACTTTCGAAACAAAACATAATTCGTTCAGGAAAGTGTAACAATTTTACAATCGCTTGTTTATGGAAGGGGAGACTGGAGTGCGCAGAATGGAGATTTCACACTAAAATGAATGCCTTAAAGTTCAAATCAGCTCAAAGTAATCGGAGTGGTGCGAAAGAAGTATCTACTAAAATTCAATTAATTGTTTCCATTTTACAAAATTGATTGCGTTTTACATAAAGCCCTTTTGTTCAAATTTAATAATGCAACTCCTCCGTTTATTGACTAGATAATCTCCACAATGACTATTAAACAATCTACCTACTTGGTTGTTGGTAGTGCCACATCGATTCAATTGTCCCTCTTACAGTCAAGACGGATTACCTTTTATTTATCAAATATGAGATTCAGCAGTATCAATGCATTGTAGAATTACATGATTTTAAAATAGAAGTGATTTCAGTAGTTTTTCATAGTCATGATTTGGCATGAATCTATGCATTTCAAGCATGCCGAGTCGGGCATTTAGAAATGTACAAGAGTGGACAATTACGATCCATGTCTACAACTTCCCCCTTCCTCTTCACCGCCATGATTTCCAACGTATTGCATTAGAAGTTCCATTTAATCATCTCTATTTTCTTTGACTTTCCATCTGCTGCTTGATGTTGGAAAGAGCCTCACTATGAATTAATTACATAATCTGAATAGACATAATTAGCGTTGTTCAATTGTAAATCTGACTACGGTCAGATTCGATCACTTCCTTTGAGTGAACTGTTCGCCAACTTCGCAATGCAGATTCTTCATCTCAGTTATTCTTTCTCCACTGTTTTGTCGGGATAAGTTTAGCACTGATCACCAATTCATTTCAATTTTTTGAGCTGAAAAAATAATCCAACAAATTTAAAAGTTGACCGTTTATAAGCAAAAGCATTGATTCGGATTTTAAAAAAATTGATTATTTGCTTAACTCAATATTTTGACGAAATTTATATTGTATTTTAGCCTGGGATTTTAATAGACTATTCCAGTTCTTAGTTGATAGCAAATAGATCATTTGACCTTCAGTATTGGACACATAGTTTTGATTTAATATCATAAAATTGATTTCGTAAATACTGTACACTTTACAATAGTGGAATTAAATTTAAATCGAAAATTGATTGACTAAACATTACATCAGCGGTCGTATTGAGATTGAGTACCTGAAATATCAATAACTTGGGGACATCTAACAATCGCTAAATACTACCTAGTACTGCTCAGTCTATTAGTGATGAGCAATTGATTTTGCCCGTTTACAAAAAAGAACTTTTATTAATAGTTAGGCATGAAGGGATTCAACAGGAGATTTATATGGTTTTCTGGGTACATGAGTCTTATTAACACAGGAACCACTAGAGATGCGTACCGAGATAGAAATCATTTGAATTCAGGTCATTCCCCTAAGAAAGAAGTAACCCTAAGTGTCCACATTCTCGTATTTTCAACAGCATTGGACGTTGGCAGGTGGCAGTCAGCCGTCAATTCTGATACTGAATATGCATGGGGAGACTTCAAACAAACTACCCCTGCCCTGCAATTGATTTATATTAGTGAAGATTGAGTAGATCATTCGAAATTGCATTGCGCCTGATAGCTTTCCTGAAATAATTTTTTTGATTAAATTATTTCTCTTTAATTTGATGAGTTTTATTTGTATTTCCTGAAAGTAGTTGGTCCTGGCTCCAATTTCTGACATACTAATCTAATTTACAATGGCGTCTTAGTCAGTTAAGGTTAACTACAAGTAATCCATATTCATACTCACATCTATACCAGGAATTAAATTAAGCATAAATACGATAAGCAAAAGATGGTATTTTTCACCAATAACAATTCAGGATGCTAATAAAATTTTCAAACGCCTTTATTGAATTTTGTTAATAAACAAGCTTCAGTGTAACCTGTCAAATGGTCGTTTTATATTTTTAACTTTAATCAATTATTCATTAGAGGGAGCAGAAATTGAAATGCCTACGTTTTAAGTTTAATTATGGTGGATATGTTATCATAATTATTGAGTCTGCATCGAATAGATAGCACTTGACAGTTCAATATTAAAACATATGATAATATATGGGCTCACAAAGTGGGGAAATAGCCAATCAGCTCAGTTGGTGCTGAAACAGGGACGATATTTGTGTTTTACTGACCAGGCGGCCTTTTCAAAATGAAAATTCATGCTCCTTCAAATTATTTGTGGGCAAATCCGCCAAGTAAAGGCTCATGAGGTCAGCGATTTGATGACTGCATTGTTTAACTCACCTCCCAGGATTGTGGTAGAATAAAAGTTCCAATAAGAGAATGTCTAGACCAACTTCCTTCCAACCAAAAGAAATCCAGTTTATAATTTTAATGAAGGGTTAAGGATGTTTAGTTCTTCCTTGATTAGATTAATAATTAACAAAATATATATAAACAAAATTTGAAAATAAGAAATTGCGAGAGAGTCAGTAAGGCGATCTTGCTTATTTTTTTAATAAAATTTTCAACGAATTTAAGTAAAATTAACAGTTGTTTCATTTTCTTTTGGTTGACATTCTTTCATTGAACATTTTTGACTCCATCGACGTTGAAAGTGATTTAAATGGATTTAAAACACATGTGATACACGTTTAAATTATATAAACACTTGGACGCTCAAGTTAAAAGAAAATTAGATTTATATTTTAAATGAAATAAACTTTCTGTAATAAATTAAGCGATTTTTTGAAAATAATATAATTCAAAACATTTTTTTCATGAATCTAACTTCAATTTTCGTTACTTCGAGACATCGTAAGAATTTGGTCTGAAAATCACACTGTTCCAACTTAAGCTGCAATGTTCAGTCTAAGGAAAACTTTCGAGTTAAATAAATCAATATTTATTCGATAATGAAATGATAACGATGTTTCACTGCAATCTTACTTCCATTTATCTTACAGGGCTTAATTTGAAGTCTTATGCCCCATAAAAAGGAAAGGGAAAGGAAAATTGTCCTTGTGGACGCCATCTATAATCTATTGAATAGTTTCCGGGGTCTCAGTTTCGTTCTGACTTAGAAAACAGGGCGACTTGACTATGATAAACCACTAATTGTCTTCAACTATGTCTAACTTCTCTATCTAATCACCTGTACTTGACACAATATTTATTTATATCAAATGGCAGGGGTTTTGATGGTTATTATTACCCCATTAGTTGACTTCAGGCTTCACAGAGGGGAAGGAACATCAAAGTAAAAAAAGTTGAGAGAGGGGGTAAGGAACATGAGAGTGTTTCAAAGACGAAGGTAGAAAAGGTAGAGAAAAAGGTGAGGTGAGTACTGTGGAAGTAGTCGAAAATGACATACAGTGGGGTGATGGTAGTTCGAAGTCAGAAGTCAACTGCCGGTTTATAGACTTTTTTGCCGTATGAGTATACGTTGCCCAGGATGCACCACATGGAGGTAAGTCTATCGCACACCCCTCTTGACACAAAATAAAACTGTGCTGCCTGGGCCAGTCGTATTCCCCCTGTGGTCTTTAGTGTTTTGGCATGCAGTCATCAA
>UZAE01002052.1:0-10501 GCA_900617975.1 Rodentolepis nana
GGGCCCCATTCTATGTGACTGCAAAGCCTGATTATTTTTGTTAATACTTTTTTAACAATAAATCGTACATTTGTTCTAAATCTGTTCGAGTTATAATTTTTATTACCAAATAATTCATTCCAAATGCCATGCTTTATGATAGTTGCCATTGGTCCTTTAGTTGATTTCGGACTTTACAGAGGGGAGAAACATCAAAGTAATAAAAAAATAGAGGGAGTGTGGAACAGAAGAGTGATTCACAGATGTAAAAGAGTCAGACAGACACAAAAGTAGGGGAAAATGTAAGGTGTGCGCTGTGGAAGTGGTTGAATGTGATATAGAGTCGGGTCATGGTAGTTTGAAGTCAGAAATCAGCTGCCGGTTTATAGACTTTAAGCTTACATTTCCCAGGATACACCAGTTGGAGAAACGCTTACCATTATCAAATAATTATAAGTTAAATAATTATTCTTAATTCCACTCTATTCTTTCCTAGGACTTAAATCTTTTACTTTAATTTTGCTTTTCAACTTTTATTTCTTACCTCCAAAGAAATTGATTTCAATGCTGGATTTCACCTATTTATTTTGGATACTATTTTTGCATCCAATTTCATTTAGAAATCTTGAATGTTAATATGCAAATCCTTAGTTTAAATGCCTGTTAGCTTCACATGTGTTGCCTACCTGATATGGTATGACCCCATGGTAGAATCCACTTTTTTGAAAAAAACTTTTAACAGTCTATACGCACTTCACCTCGAAGCAGAGTGATGGAGTGGTGGTGGGGGGGGGGGATTTAAAGGTCAAAAGAAGTAGCAACTGCAATTTTTGACCTTAAATTTGAACTTTAAAATTAAAGGCAGGTTTATAAATAACCCGACTTCTGCCTGTTCCTTCTTCCTCTATTTAAGTGGAATAGAAAAAAAATTAATGCCATTTGGTAGGAAAAGCAATTGATATTGGCTGCTCCGTTAAGGGTTCAAATTGTACCAAAATTGCAATTTGATTGGAAAACTTGCAACTTTCTCCTTGAGACTGAGCTGCCTATTTAAAAGAATAGCACACTCTGAGAGCTATTTCAAATATTTTTATTCTCACAGCACGTATGGACTTTTGAAATAGAGTTTCCATTCATCAGCTACACAGATAACCGCACTTTTGGCAAAAAGCCGCTCCAAGTCTTTTGGGAATACTTAGAGTTAAATTTTCCACGGTGCTGTTACGTACTTTTTCAATAGTACGAATGGAACCCAAAGATCGTTTTGTATACGATTGTGCATACTTCCAACCTCTATTTCACAAGCCTTTCATATTCTTCTGTGATAATGCACTTTATATAACTGAAGCTATTCAGTAAGTATAACTGATGAGGTTATTCTATTGTCAATGAAGCAGTTCTTACGAAGGCAAAACTGGGCACACACTCTCGAGCGATGTTACAACCCAGCAAGAAGACTTCCCAATTATTAAAATAGCTCGTGCAAATAGTATATCAGTCAATAAAAATAAGTAAATTAATTCATTTATTAAGAGGTAGAGGAAAAAAAATATAACTGATCATCGAAGAAAAATAAAGATGGTTGTTTAAATTGACTTCCTTCAGTATTGAATTGGTCACATTTCATAAAATGTACGGACAACACAATGCTACATTCAAGTATTTTTAAGCTTGATTTATTAGATTAATTTATTATTGAGTCAATGTTCGTGATATTCACAGTCCCTTGGCAACCAAGTTCAATTACACGGTCGGTCAAACCACACAGATGCATTGTCCCTTTAATCATCATTAAGACGTATTTTGGAATTTTTATCTTGCACCAATTGAAGTTGTGCTGAATTATGTAAAATATGGCATGCGAATACATTATAGTTAATTGTGTTTTAGTAAATCAGTGCTATGGGTGTATTGTTGTTTTCTAAATTACTCTCTAGACAAAACAACTTGTTTGATCCCGAAAAAAATGTCAAAATAGAGCAACATCGTTTGTGAAGCAGACTCCAGAGATGACTTAATTCATTTACGAAATGAGATCTCGTATTTAATATTCTCTTCTAAGACTGCAATAATATATGGTATGCTCAATTTACATCCACAAAATGGTCATTAACTGCGCAATTCAAGTGGACTTAAATAGTTCGTTAAGTATATTCATTTACTAGTAAGATTAAATATAAATTGAATGATTTCATGAAAATTGGCTTACATTATTTCATAGGCATCGAATGCAAGTGTGAGGTATATTGGAAGGGAAAACAAGAATAAGGTAGCAAGATTCGCGAAAACAAATATTCAGTAATTGTCTTCCCTTCAAAACGGCAGCATTTTCGTGATTTTATCAAATTTAGTAGTTAATAACTTCAAAGATTTTTAATAAAACTGTGGTCAAAATATACGATAAGCGTGCTCAAAATTTTACAATTAAATTGATTGGTAAGTCAAAGAAAATCGATGGAATAAAATCACAACTGGAAATAACGTCAAAATAAGTTAAATCGCTTTGATATTTTATAGAAAGGTTTCATTTTCAATGAGAGTTAAGTAATTTACATTGATTAACAGTAGTCATAGGTAGATCTCAAAGATTTTCTTATAACAGAACCAAACTCTATGAAAATATTAAACAAATAAAGACCATAAGCAATCCCCAAAAATGCTAAATATTTTGCCATTTTATTTTAAGCATCTCGCCTTCGCTTTCAAAATTAGAGAAACGGTAATTGAATCTGACAATTGCTAATTAATTTTAAATTAAAACCAGAGCGAAAATGTTCTGACCTCCCTCCCCACGGTAACAAATTTCCAGCTCTTGAATTCATTAAAATCATTGCAAAAGTGAAAAGATCATTTGAAAGAAAATCGGTGATTTGTCGACCTCAATAATAACGCATTTCTAAAGAACTTGAATCGCAAAAATAGTCTCGATTAGACTTAAATTAGATTTCGACTTCAAAATTAAACATTAACTTTGAAAGTATATAAGAGGTCTACCTTGTGAGGGCAAAATTCAATAAAATTGTGATTTTACCTATTTAAAATTTCAAAAGTTATCAAAGTCCTTTACAACTTAAGAATTTAAAGCTTTCATGCAATGTGATATTAACGGGTATTTTATATATTAGCTATCGTTTTGAAATTTGAATGACAAAGCGAAAATAGTTTGCATTCTTACGGAAGTGATTTCACCCAATGAAGTAAATGAGGTCTTATATAAAAGTTTCGATAATTTTTAGCTAAGAAACATTCAAGACAGAATATATTCCAATTCGGAACAGAGTTAAATACAGAAGACAATATTGGTAAAATTTAAGTCAAATTAGTTTGTTTCTTTTATTTAGGAAGTAGATTTACAATTTGGAACTGGCTTGGTAAGTCTGAGTAGCGGCTTGAAAAATTTCAGTTAAGGCATTGGAAAATTTTCCATTCAATTTAACAGTAAATTGAAAGCAATTTCCTAGAGTTAATTTAATATAGTGGTATTTGTATTCAGAAATGAAAAATTAAAGCATTTTTTATAATTTTTAATCTAGGTTAGGATATTTTTAGCGAATACGGTTTTAAAATACTTGGTTTGCTCTAATTAAAAGTTAAGACTTAAAGGTTTGTAGTGAAAAAATCTTTAAAATTTAATCATCCCAATTATCATTTGAAAATGTAACATATATGAAATATTATGAAATATTTGTTGTTCGTTGGAAGGCAAAATCACTATTTCAAATGGCAAACGTTTTGAATAGTTATCATTAGCTATATAGCTGACTTCAGACTTCACATAGGAGAGAAGGAACATCAAAGTGAGAAAAAGTTGAGAGGGGGAATAGAAGAGTGATTTACAGATGCAGAAGAGACAGGCAGACACAAAGGTAAAGAAATTGTAAGATGTGTACTGTGGAGGTGGTCGAATATGGCATGCAGTGGGGTGATGGTAATGTGAAGTCAGAAGTCGACTGCCGGTTTTATTGACTTTTTTGTCGTGTGAGTATAAGTTGCCCATGGTGCACCACGTGGAGGTACGTCTATCACACACCCCGGGACAATGTATATTGACTTTAGCCTTAAAGTCGGCGACATTCAGATTGACTTGAACCAGAGATTTGACTAATGGATTAGAGATTGGGTTCTTGACTGGCTCCAAATAGATAAATGTTAAAGTAACTGTCGGTTTGTAGACTACTTTTGGCATATGGGTATACGTTGCCCAATGTGCACTACGTGGAGGTCAGTCTATCGCGCACCCCTTGTTGAAAGTTATTATTTTCTTTAAAGATTTCTTATGTTGGAGGCATTTTATGACAAAACACTGAAAGCTCTAACCATTGCTTAAAAGCTGTGTACTTTGTGCATTATCAAGAATACAAAGAATGACATGCATGAACACCAAAACTTTGAAGAGAAAATTGCTTTTAGTTTAATTAGCATGAATGAAGACACATTTAATTCGTTAATCTATTTGGCCTGTACAAAGCATAAAGCAATTTCGATTCCGTAAAATTTTATGAATTGTTTAGCAAATGCCTCAATAATATTTCCGCCTCAAGCCGGACGAGTTTTCTGAGTTAAAAGCATCGTTTAATAAGTCAATGCATATTAGCTGAGTTGATTATTTAGACAAAATTCAAACTGTTTAATTGCTGTCTCACTCTGCTAGCAAATATACTCATACGACAAAAGAGTCTATTGACTGACAGGTGACTTCTCACTGCAAACTACCATAATCCCACTCTAATGCGTGTTGAGCCCCTTCACAGTACTCATCTTACCTTTTCTCTGCAGTTGTGTCTTTTACATCACTCTTCTGTTCCCCCCTCTCCGCATTTTTAGACCTTGTCTATTCCTCCTCTCTGTTAAGTCCGAAGTCAATTAAAGGGCTAGTGATAACTATCTAAACGCCTGCCTGCGCTACTAAGCAGTGCACTGCAGAATTAACAATTTACCAGCAAGAGAGTTATTAGTTTATCAAAAGCGGACGTTGAATGCTTCAGGCGGAGCTACATTTTATAACAGTCACGTTCGAATTTTACCTTGTCACAGCAGGCATATCTTGTAAAGCTTTTTAAACCTTGAAAATATGACAACTGACTGCCTATTTGCTGCTCTTATAATTTGACACACTGGAAAGATTTGCCAGACCAGGTTTTCAAAGATTAAATGTCAGTTAAAATAAGCTGATGTTGTCTGACTATAAAATAATTTGCAATATACCAGCAAACATTTAGTAAACCTTGAATTCATTTTGCCATTAAATCGTATACTATTCTCTTTCATGTTTAATTTTAAAAAGCAACAGCTATAAAACTGATCAATTTTATTTGATTTACTGAAAAAATAGATCAATTCTGCTATTTATAATCACATTATTTTGCACTTTATCAAAAAATAATTTTTTTAATGATATTGAAACCGAATATTTTACGGTTGGTTTATGCGTTTATACTGAAATGGAATTTTTAATAAGATTAGTTAAGAAGCTTTTCTTCACTGTTTTAAATGAGTAAATAAATATTCTGCATGGGTTCTAAATCTTCATTCGATTTATAATAATAATATTTATAAATAAAATTGGCTTTTAATTGAAATGATTTTCTTCTATGATCTTTAAAAAAAACACAATTTAGCTCAAATTAATAAGTAATATGTTGAGTATTTAAAAATCCGTTATGGAAAATATTTCAAATAAAATTTATAATTTAGCAATATTTTTAGGTCTGTGGAAATTTATTTTCAGTCGAATTTACGTCTTGAAAATATTTATTTCAGGAAAGAAAAGACCATGCTTTTCTTCCATAAAATACTATATATGTTAATTGTCCGAAATTGGAATAACTGCGATCACCAAATACTCCGAGTCAATCAGTGCTGGTCATTCGAAATTTCTCTATTCGTTTATACAAAGTGTTCCACAATTTCACTGCTTCTTCCTTCTCAAAGACTGGCCATTTTTTAATTTATTTCTCTAAAATTTCCACAAAATAGTTTGCTTATCAATGTCAAAATTTTAGATGGGAAGAACATCGGCCTCTCCATGTCTTGTCATAGTCAGTAAAACATAAACTTTCAAATATTTTTTCTTAAAATAAAAATAAGTAAAAAATTAAATAAACGTTACCCAATGATTTAGAATTTAAAACAGTGAAATTACGGAAAAACGTACTATCAATGGAGACCGATTTTATACTAATCTCTTCTTATTGTGTTCAAAATTTGCCATATAGATTTGATGGTTTCATTGAATATAAAATAAGGAACCTATCAGCCATTCATTTTCAAAAAAAAAGGTGAGTATTGAATTTTTTAATTAATTTAATGTATTTTGTACAAATAAATGTACATTTTGTACTTAGAAATTTAAGTTGACTAACATATATTTGGACGGCTTACCTATGCAACAAATAGAACAAAACTCGCTCAACTTGGAAAATTAAATATAACCTCAGTTTTAATTCACTAATTCGACATATATTAGATGGGCAAATAAGTCATTGCCGATTTCAAATAAGAAGGCAAATTCGGAATTTTTGTTTAAAAATATAACTTTATTCAATTAGATATTGGCCGTTCTTGTCGATGACCCTTTTCCGTCGTTCTGGCAGACTAAAAATTCCCCGTTCGTAAAATGTCTGCTCTTTGCTATTAAAAAACTCAATTAGGTGTGATCCGACATCATCCACGTTGTTACAAATTTTACTATTTAAAGAGTTTTGCATGGAACGAAACAAATGGTAATCCGAAGGCGCAAGGTGAGGGCTATATGGTGGGTGTGACAAAACATCCCAACCCAGTTCCAATCTTTTTGGTGAATCTCTGCTTTTGATACTGTTTGGGCTGGTTGATCTTGCTTCACCCATGATCTCTTGCGAGTAACATTGTTATAAACTATCCACTTTTCGTCGCCAGTAACTAGGTTCTTCAGAAATGGATCATTCTCATTGCGTTTCAGTAGCGGCGAATCACAGATGCTAATCCGTTGCGTCAAATGAATTTCCTTTAACTGGTGAGGGATCCATAAATCAAGCTTCTTGACATAACCAAGGGTTTTCATTTTTTTGTCAATGCATGTATGCGACACATTGAGCTTCTCTGCAATATCTCGTGTTGTGCTGTGACGATTTGAATCGTAATGGCCTTGATATGGGTTTCATCCACTTCGACTGGGCGGCCAGATCGTTGTGAATTTTTCAGTGAAAAATCACCGCAACGAAATCTTTCAAACCAATTTCGACACTGCCTTTCTTTTAAGGCGGCTTCATCTCCATATACGGCACATAACTTCTTTTGTGCTTGCGATGCGTTCTTGCCTTTTCGGAAGTAATACAATAAAATGTGTCGGAAGTGCACGTCGTGTTCTTTCATTTTTAAATTGGGATAAAAACAAAACTAAAGAACTAATCAAAAAAATTTTTTACTAATTAACCTAGAAGCCCATACAGTAAGAATAAATATAGGTTAGATGCTCTGGCCACGTTAACAAAACAAAAGAAAGTATAGTGTGAATTCGTCAACAAAAACGGCAATGACTTTGTTGCCCACTCTATATATATATATATATATATATATAATATGCTCTCAATTGGTGCAATACTTAGTGAAATGCATATATTTGCGCTTGGGCTTTTAATCTTCTCTTCACATACTTGAATGTTCATGCCATCGTAGCTAATTTCTGCATACTTGTATGGCATAAAAAGGCGATGCAATATGTTCCTATCGAGATTAAAAAATATCTATTTAATCTTAGCCTAGAGAGATAGTAATCACGTCAAATTTAATTAGTCATAGAATTGGTGGAGTGCATTAAGCTAGGAAATGCGTGATCCGAAACATTCTGGCTTGGTGTGGCCTTTAGTGCCAAGATCTCTTGGCCAAACCGAAATCAGCAGCACAAATTTTAGTTAATAAAGAAGCTTCATGACAATGCTTCTTCTCACTATATTCGTTCTATTTATTTGATACAGTCGATGTGGGTAATTTCATTCCTGAAACAACTTTATCCTATAGGATTTTGCTAAAGGGGATTATCAAAGTTATGTCGAGGCTTCCCGTGTTGTATCTGCGACAAATCAATGCTTACTATAAGAATGAGTGCTATAATTTTTAAGCCTCAATATAAAACATCACTAATGTATAAATTACCCTAACCAACAATATTATATTGAAATTGATGGTAACCTTTGACTAATCTTAATCAAAAACGCTGTCCTTTCTTATTCAATTTGAAGAAAAAATATCAAATTCTTGCAATAAATGCATCAAGAAATAAGTTTAAATAAAAGGTCGAAATTTGAACCCAGGCTATTCTTCTTCACCAACAGCAAACTTTTGATCAAATTACCATGGTTCATGCCAATTAACCTTCTTGATGCCCAATAATCTACAAAATTAAGAATAGGTTTAGGAACTTGCGTATTTTTTTGCCATATTAAATATAAAGCTTAATGATTCAAAAATTATTTTGTTTTCAATTTCAAGAATCAATTTAATCATTATTACTTCTTCCTTTATGGGGTGTGAGGTAGACTGACCTCCACGTGGAGCACATTGGGCAACGTATACTCATACGGCAAAAAGTCTATTAACCGGTAGCTGGCTTCTGACTTCAAACTACCATCACTCCACTGTATGTCGTATTCGACCTCTTCCATAGTATTCACCTCACCTTTCCTGCGCAATTGTGTCTGTCTGTCCCTTTTACCTCTGCGAATCACTCTTCTGTTCCCCCTCTGGAATTTTTCTTACTTTGATGTTGCTCCCCTCTGTGAAACCCGAAGTCAGCTAAATGGCTAATGATAACTATTCAAAACGCTTGACATTTGAAATAAATGACTTCTAAATTTAGTTTTTATAAATTAGCATTAATTTATATTAATCCACGCTGCACAAAATCAAGGTGGCAAAATGGTTCCTTTCTTCTAACACAAGTCTTTATTTTAGGAAGCGCCATTTAATAAATTTAAACAAAATGTTTTCCTTACAAATTCTATTCATGGATGAACATATTTTAAATTAAGTAGCCTTCATTAATAAAAATAAATACTCTCCACGGTTCCTATCTATCATATTTCCCCGGCAACATGAAAAAGTTAACATGCCATAATTGCCCACCTCTTCTTCTATGCTAATGTAAATAGATGTTGGCAGTGAATTAGTCTGCCATTAACTCTAAGATTTGGGTTTACAAATTTATATTCATGTCTAACAAAGGGCTGAATTTTTTTCTCATATCTTAGATTTTGTCAATAAATTTAGCTTGAGCCATTCGATAGAATTGAATACGGTTTTCAATAATTAAATTATCTTTTTGGAATATTTGGCCTAGATCAAGTTTGAAATTGCAATTTTTTGCCTTTTGCCAAACTCCATTAAACTCGTTGGTGCCATAGAATTTGATTCGAAATTTGACCAAAATCATTGTTTACAATCGTTCAAAATTTGGTCAGTAATTTAAATAAAACCAATTATATATATATGTGTATTTGAATATCTTTCCAGAAATATGATTGATAGGTTAAAATAGGATTCATATGATTTAAATAAAATTAATCTAGCCAACAGACTTGATCAGGTTTAATTGAAATAAAGGCGTTACAAATGTATTACACAGATTTTCTAAGGCTTAGCATGGCAATATGTCAAAAGTACTTGCTAAAAGGTCTTAATGAACCAAAAAATGCACTTCAAAATGAACTTTTATTAAGATCTAATTCGATCTTTATGACTATATTAAAATTTTAAAATGCTGTTTTAAATAAATTACCATGTAAATAAATTTACTTTTTTATTTATTAATTCAGATGAATCTCGCATAATTAACTTCAGTTTCAGAAATGACTTTCAGAAGAATTGAACATGTTGAATAATAAACAAAGAAAATTTATACGCGATTATTTAATTTCTCTCTTAAAACCTATTACTTCATTTTACTTTCTTAAGAGGCCATTCTGGTCTAGAGATATGAATTTTAGGTCATTTTTGAAGTGCTGTAAAACAAAAGCAAGCAATATTTTTATTTTCAATTTTTTATACATTATTCATTCACATTAAAAGCATACAAAAAAATTAAAAAATTAAAAAAACTTAAAATTACATTATTTATCAGCTGTTGGAGTGGGGCGTTCCAAAAATATGGTGCATGACCATACCCCCGATTTTAGCTCTCCAAGCGGTCTGAAATCAATAGATAAAAAGATTATCAATCTGGAATAATGTCTCTATGTCCGGAACTACGGAAAAGTTTAAGATATATTGTTTTACAAAATATCGACTGTCTAAAAAACATTTTTGTACCACTTTTATGAACATTCTTCAATTTTTTGAAAATTGTAAAAATAAAAATTTAGGGATGGCCGTAGTTCCGGACATAGATAAGTCCCTAAAGAAGACTCTCTTAAAATTTCAAGTTTATCGGTTGGGCAGAACCTGAGAAATCGTGGATATCAGATTCAAAAAAACAGTTCTGAGAAAAACGCGTTTAAAGTTTCAAGTAAAATTTTTTGAATTCGATGTCATAAAATTATATTTTAAA
>UZAE01002053.1:0-10498 GCA_900617975.1 Rodentolepis nana
GTGTACTCATCCAGTTGGTTAACCTTATCCATTGAGGTAACACCGGAATCTAGCACTTAGATGAAGTGATGCTTTTGACGCCATCATGAAACCTCTCGCCCCCTCACACACCCCCACACCCCCATTCCTTAGCCCTTATTAACCCAATTCGCTATTTCCATGTCCATATGCTTTATTACGAGCAAAATTTGCGTACATTTGTTTGCTGGGGACAATAATACCACTAAACACGCAGCTACCAAACCGTTATTCCTAACCCTAACTAATGGGTAAAAAAATCAGACAGTTTCCCATTCCATGTAATTATAATGCTCTTCCTGGTGTGCGATAGACTCACCTCCACGTGGTGCACCCTGGGAAACGTATACTCATACGACAAAAAAGTATATAAACCGGTAGTTGACTTCTGACTTCAAACTACCATGACCCCACTGTATGTCATATTCGACTACTTCCGCAATACTCACCTCACCTTTCTTCTACCTTTTCTACCCTCGTCTTTGAAACACTCTTCTGTTCCCCCCCCCCCTCTCGACTTTCTTTCACTTCGATGTTCCTTCCCCTCTGTGAGGCCTGAAGTCAACTAAGGGGCTATTGATAGCCATCAAAACGCCTGCCATTTGATATAAATAAATAAAAAATGTTCTTCCTTGAAGTAATTATCCATGACACGCCCGTCTACCTATTAAATTAGCAATAGAACATACTCGATGCATCAAGTCATTTCTCCCATTACTTACGGGCACGGATAAAATTTCTGTCTGCATTACCCCTAGAGAGAGAGAGAGAAGGCAAATTAGCCAGCTCCCTATGTGTCACCTTTTAATTTCAAACATCTTCTCGACGTTAGGAGTACTAGTGCCTCTTTGAAATTAGAAAATCCCTGAAGAGCTGTGTTCAGAGCGTAGAATACCTCATCATAAAGCAAACTCGTAATAGATTCAAATGACGTACAGTATGAATTCATTGTTCCGGCATTCAACTCAACATTAATAAAAAGAACTGAACACTTTGCAAGCCCCATGCTCACAAGTTATTTTGCTAAAGTGAAGACAATGCTATGGGAAACAACTATTGCATGCATAGAAATTTTTCAAACAAAAACTACAAAATTATGCGTTCGATTCCCCACGATGGCTACAATAAGCTGAAAGAATTTCACCAGGCCTATTGAACCCCCTGTTACTACGTCTGTTAAGCTCTTATAACAGCAAAGCGTTGTAGCACACATGTTCATCCATGCTCCTCCCTTCCCCCCCCCATCCCCCCCAACCCCACCTCCCAATCCGGACAACATCCACCCAAACTTTCCCTGCAGGCGCTTTGTCCCCTCTATGCAAACCTAGGCTCATTTTCCGTTGACCTCTCGAGTTCGAATAGCTGATGTGCAGTTTGACCTTGAGCTCTGTTCAACCCACCCGATTTGGAAGACTTAGCTTGAAAACTCTAGTATTCATAGGTCGATATATATATATATATATATATATATATATACAAGAACAGATGAAAATATTTCTCTCAAAGAATTGCAAAGATCATAAAGGAGTCCCCGAACTTCTAATTTTCCAATTGAGAGTAAGATTTGGCGTTAAAATGTACGTCCACTTTCCTATAAAACTAATTTTGTAGTAATTTGTGCGTATCGAATTGTACGAAGTATTTGGGAAATGCGCAAATATATTAGGTAATATCAACACACACACACACAATGCGCCATTAAAGCGTTGAGCATACAAAAGGTTTAATGACTTGTGCAATTCAACTACTTACACGAATTACTGCCCATAATAAAATGTATTGTAAGTGAAACGAAATTATGACTATCTAAGGCATAACAATTCAATTAACTTCAAACCAAACTAAAAGAGGTTAACGCTACATATGGCTAACTCAAGTGGATTCCAGCCGTTCCTGCCACCACCACCACCACAAGGCTTAGCAGAATACGCAATTCTTAAGCTCGTCGAGAGAGAGAGAGAATTCTCAAGTAAACATTCCAGGCAGAAATGTAAAACACGAGTACTAGCCAGTCTCGCTGATCATTTCTCTCTCGTTGAACGTGAGCATCACACAGTCCAAGCAAAGGAAACCTTAAATATCACAGTCACCGCAATAATGTCTTCACTAGTTCCTACGTATTATCACTTACCAATCATGCGAGCATTGTAGGCAATAGGCCCCCCTCCAACAAGTCCACCATTTCCATTATGATACTGCAATTTCTGCTGTTGCTGGTGGCCCACATACTGCCCAAAGAGGTTCATAGACGCTGACCCTGAAGAACTCTGAGCCTGTTTCATATCACAAGAATTTAGAAACACTCCGGTACCTCCAGGTCCGTAGCTGATTATTCCACTGGCACCTTTGTGTTGTTGATGGAAGTATTGGCCGTTGTTGTTATTACTACCGCTTCCTCCGTTTGAGGGCATGGGCATGTAGCATCGAGGAGCAATGACTGGAGGTCGTACGGAGCTGGAACTGCTTCCACTGATTGCTATGGAGACTGGACGCTGATAGACGGTGTTTCCACCGCTGACAAAGGCAGTGGCTGCACTACTAGCACCTGATTGGTGTGGGGGTAAGGGTGGAGGGACTGTGACGCTAGATTGTCGATGGATGTAGGCCTGTTGTTGCTGATGGTGGTGGTGATGATGATGGGATGGTTTTTGTTGGGCAAATAGATGTGTTGAATGGCTGTTGGTGGGTTGTTGGAGATGAGGATGATTGAGATGGGATTGACTAGGCTTCGGTTGATTCTAAGTAAAAAAACAAAACCACTATTATTAACGATAGAAACGTACGTCACTAAACGAATTACGATGGAATGGAGTGTCCAAAGTAATATGTTTCCACAGAAATTAGTACACATTAAGAATAACTGAGAGAATCGAAGTATAGGCATCATCAAAACAAGGTGTTACTCAAGGAGGGTGGGGGGGGGGGGGGGGGGGGGGTGAGGGGAGCTTAATATCCTCACGGGGACTCATAAGTCAACCCATCCTCTGCATGCACTGCGATCATGTTGACTCATACCTAATTGCATCCCACATTCGTAGGTGACAATCGATGTGAAATTACACAACCACCACCATATCGTAACTCAATATTCACACTTATAAAACAATCTGGATTCCATTCACATCCACCCTCTCTTCCAATAGCGTATACTACACACATTTCTTCATTCCACGACACTTGTCCAAATTAACTCCCAAATATTAAAGAGCTTCATCCGTCTTGTAAGGAGATTTCAAAGTTTAGTTCAGTAAGACTACGGAAGTAGATCGATTGCTGAAATTAGAGCTATTTTGGATTTTCAACACGTGGAAATTGGCAAGTTGAGTAAAACAGCGACTAAATTTCCGGAAGACATCAACCAATAGAATCCAGTGCTAATCTTTGGTGAAGTTAATAATCGAAGTTACTCGAATTATGAATCTGACTGATTATGTTAAAATACTATTCATCAATAACATGATATTAATTTGGAATAAAATCGGTTTTGTAGAAAGTGAAACCTTTCATCTAATAGTTGTGGTTGCCAACACTAACTTTAGAAAGTGCCTACTATCCATCCTAGAATTGAGGGTTATTTCGATAAACAAGCATTCCAACCAATGAATAAAGGAGAAAATTAATAGAAAATAAACTCACACATTATCATTGCGTTATTGGGATAATTTATTAATTTAAATATCAAAATACGGGCTATCACCAACCTCAGTCGGCTGAGAAGCCCAAAAATTAAGGGCGAAATAAAACTTTCAGCATTTCGATGACATAAAATGAGTATTGAGTAATCAATTAGTCTACTAATGTAAACAAAGCATACTTCGATTAAGGTAGTGATTAAGCATTTGATGAAGCACCCGTGAACACCATTTAAGTGCTAACTAAATCTGACAAATCGAATTGCGCGCAAGAGGGTGATAATTACTTAACCGTTTCACTTACAACTGCAACAAAATCATCTGCGTCGCCTCTAAAAGAGAAGTAGTCGTTGACATTTTAACTCCAAGTACTCAACAAGAAGTCCCTAGATAAGGTCAACTCACATTGAATTCATTATACACCACCGGCATCGAGTTTCGATAGCTCACTCCACCACCACCACCGCCACCACCACCCCCATTGGTACTCCTATGGCCATGATGGGCAGTAGTTTTCGATACCGAGGGCAACTGAGGAGCAATTCCGGGATCTCGAAAGAGTCTCACTCCAGGGACTTCAAACACGCTGGTACAATCGGGGAGTTTCGCCAATGCTTCAAGAGGTAATCCAGTCCCTAGCCCTGAAGTAGTCGTGGTAGCCGTGCTAGTTAGAGGCTGGGAGAAGTACTCGTGTTTGAGGGCCTCGGTGGCCAAAATGCGATGGGAGCCGGGGTAAACAAGTAGGCTACTGAGAAGAGCTTGACCCGAGGGAGAAAATTGTGGGGAGAGGGGAAAACGGCCCAAAGGGGGGTGGGGTCCATAGGTCAGAGCTTTGCTAAATTGAGGGTGAGTGGTTACGCCAGGCCAAGAGGACTCTGTCGGTGTACCTGGAAGGAAGAGGGAGAGAGAGAGAAAGTAAGGAGAAAATCGTGAGAAAGATGCTACGCGTTAGAGGTCAGAACACTTGGAGCACTTTTAAGGTGGTGGCTGTGGTGGTGATGGTGGTCGTGTGTGTACCGTAAGCAAACGTGAACTTGCCCTCACTTGATTAAATGAAGCCCACTTTTTTTACACACCACTCTGCATTACATTGAATGCAAGTTAATTACCAAAAAAAACAAAGACCAAAGTTAACGAAATTTGCATACGCACATGTGATTTTCAAGTAATTATATAACCTTCAAGTTCTTAGACATGAAAAGACCATTGGACCCCCTAATTATCACTCCCTTCAAAGCACTAATTTCCCTCGGAATTTTCGCAAAAAATTGTGTGGTTTTTATTCTTACCAAGAGACAAAAAATGCATTCTATAATCGTGAAACAGCACATCAAACAGAGAACAGTAGTCACCTAATCAAAGATTAAAAGAATATCAAACAAGACTTACTTCCCCTGTATTAAGCAAACTGAATAAACACAAGTGAGTTTCAAGGTGATATTTCGTTTGAAGTCTGTGATTTTTTGAAATGCTAAATTTATAATTTGAAATAAAAGCTCAAGTATAAGATAATTACTTAACCAGATGTGTGGAGGCACTTGAATTCAACAAAATCTTGTCCTTTTAACGTGGACAAGTTGTTTTCTTCCTTGTTTATGTTGTACCGACAAAGCATCATCCATCACACACTGTACTATGGATTGGGTTGAATTTCCACGATCACACCTGAATATGCACCACCGCCTGTGAAGAAGTTGTCGCTATGACTTGTTGGCTAACCAGGCATCCAACCAATTATCACCCATTTCGAGCAAAATTGTTTTTATTCCAATAGGAAATGGTCATTTGAGCTCAAAGTCTACTCTTTCCCTCTTCCTTGTACGTCTGATTAGCTGTAGCGTTTAATAACTGGGAGATTAAATCAAAGTTTCCACTCCTCTTATTGCCCCCCTCCCCCCCCCTCCCGCCCGTTTGACAAATGAGCCAGAGGAGTTGTGAGTTCTGTTTGGCCGTGAATACGTGCAAGCACTCCCAACGCTAAATAGTAACTGCCTAATCTATCGAACCATCGCACGAAATTATTAATCACACACACACACACACTCTCTCCCCCTCCCCCCTCCCCGCTCCATTTCTCTGTACCTTCGCTTCCACTTACTTGGGAATAGATAAGATCAAACACCCTAAATGCGCGAACTTGGACAGCTTCTCCAATTTTTTTGTTTATTTTTTTTTAAAAATCCCCATTAGGGAGATTAGATTGATACATTGAAGTCGTGTAGGGCCCCACTATACGTCACTTCAAGGAACTTGGCGACATTAGCAGATAATTTGGTATTCCAAATTGTCCACATATAACATATTTCATAAAACAGGATTAGTTGCCAAAGTTTTCGTTTCAAGGCCGGACAGTATATATATATATATATATATATATATATGACAAACAAACGGAAGTTTAATAACTGACGTAAATGGAAAAGGTTCATTGATCTAAAGAACGGTATCATATAGATCACTGAATGTGTGCCTGTACATTTCCAGCATGTGATTTTAGAAGATTGAATTAAAAAAAAGGAATTTAGCAACGTATATTAACGATAGAACCAATTACAGATGTCTGTCATCTAAAATCAATAAAATAATAGATATCGATCGAATCGACTTGTTATCCTGATTTGCAGTATCTGCACCCAAATATGAACAATGCTATCTATATTGTGACCGAAGTGAATTCGCATACGCATAAACAATATCTCAGATAAATGCGCAATTCGGAACGAATGGTCCAATTCCAAAAATAGTTCGCTCATAAAGTGGAGGAAAGATCTTAATTGTCATGTGTGTGTGTGTGTGTATGTGCTGTACTTAGAGCAATTTGAAATGAATCTAGTGACTCTGAGAAGATTTGGCGTCTCCGGCTTCGGCCCAGCTGTTAGCCTTATAAGACGCCAGCTTGTTTTAACTTAATGCCACGGGATGGATGTACTTTCAGTCAGTACTCATTCGCACCTTAGCCTCCACCCCCCCCCCCCCCCCCCCCCCCCCTCCTCCTCCTCCTTGGCCAGCCGAAAGTACGTGAAACAGACATATCAACAACACATGGACCAACGAGGGGAGGGGTCGGGAAAAAGGCATTATTCACAAGTTTGATAGCATTTCGATTCACAAGCGGCTGAAATGCTTTAAAAATTCAGCCAACTCTTTCTGTTCCATCGGGTAACAGGGAAAGTACTGAATGAGTCTGCAGCATTGGATAGTTTAAAGGAGAACAACACTTCATTGATAAGAGGATGTTAATGGTCCGACGTCACTGTTTACAAAACTTCAAGCTTTCTAATTGCGTATTTACTAACATACGTAATCACTAAACAGCGTGTGATAAATGAAAAAGTACCATTTCTCTCACATGCATTATAAATTACACAATAGTGACAAGTCAGGGCAATTTGTCATTTAACACGAAGCCCCTGCGGTGGCGTCGGCGAAAACCCGAATTTCACCATTCAAGGGGGTCTTCGCCAATCGTCTTAACCCACTCTCGGTTGGACACCCTACTAGTTGAGTATGAATGGAAACTGAGACCCCTGATTCCAGGGGTTCAAGCGCACCTCTATGAGGAAAAGCCCTAAGAATTTAACGGAATAACCTGCAACACTGACTCAAAGGAAATCTGTACAATGATTTCAGATTCAAAACTTCAATTTTGCCATCTTATTCCACCTATCTAACGTACCATGGAGAGAAATAAATCTGACTGTTTAGATTGCAAACAAAATATGTCACTGATAATTTCAATCAACGCGAAAATAACATGTCCACCCGGCCACCATATTTTTTCCCAAATTTGGCATAAAGGGAGTTGTGGCTCTTCTTGATAATCTATCCATCGGAGCGCTTCTCAAGCGGATCTGTGTGGATTGTTGTCACCCAGTTCATGGCTTTGTATAACAAAAAAAGAATGAAATAAGTGCAATGGAAACACAAAAACCCACCTAGCCGTTTGAAGATGAGAGTGAGCTCTTCTTCCACAGTGGAGCCAGGGAAAAGAGGCCAACCAGTTGCCATTTCAAAGAAGATACACCCAACGCCCCACATATCGATGTGCGTTGAGTACTCCGTTGAACCCAGCAACACGTCTGGCGGTCGGTACCTGAAGCGAAACGAAAAGCATGAGTTAGGCAACAAGTGGCAAAGGATAATTTCCTACCATAATACAGAAGAGGTGAGTGATGTTCGATTGAGATTCATGAACAACCCATCTATTGGTGATTCATCCACAGTGACATGATCACTGACAGTAGCTGCCAATCAGTCAGTTTTCCAAATGGAGTGACTGGACACGCTATTCTAGACCATCGTATTCATTTAAAAAATCTAATTTCCCCTCTCCACGAAGCCAATGGGACTACGTTCAATTCAGTTTCACTCAAGTCATTTGTGAAATCAATCTACGCCCAAGAAAATTAGTCTTCTCAGCCAATCATCTCATTGGATTAATTCTTGCTCCATTTCTTCCTCACTTATAGAGACCATAAGACTTCCAAATTGAAGTTTACTTGGGACACATCTTTGCAATACTCTTCACATCATCACACTCAGCGACAGTTTTTACTTTACTGTGGAATGTGAATTAATCGGGCAAAATAAAATCCACCAGTGAATGCACAATTTAATCAGGTCGCGCGCGCACGCGCGCACTTAGTGATATATCATTAATTCAATCCCTCATGCAGAGACGCTACTTTAAGGTGTAATAAAGTATTCCCGAAATTTAATGAAGCATCAAGTGACCTTGGCAAAATTGTAAAAGTGCACAGTGAAGAAGACGAGGAAGAAGAAGAGGAAGAAGGGTGAAAATAGTGGCATACAGATGTGTTCCTATTCCGGCTTATCTTTGGGACATGGGAATTCATCCCCCCCCTTCTCCCCCCCTCCCCCCCCACAACCAGAAAATCTTATGCTACTACTATGTGTCCCCCCCCCCCCCCAACAATTTGTTGTGAAGATTTATGGGGTATTTTTAAAATGACATTTTACCTCTTAGTGATGTTGTAGACCTTGGAATTTTGTTCTACATCATTCGCCCATTTGATGAAATCTTTAAGGGAGCAGTTAAAATTGCAAATTAACTTTTCGATTGTCAATGTCGATGGTGCCAGAATCTAATCTCGAAAGATTGAATGATTTCAGATTCTGCGTTGTGATCATTTTTTTAAAGACAAAGGCCCAATTCAATGTATTTTCGTTCATGAAAAGTGTAATCTAGTGGGAACGAACTTAATAGTCTCAAAGCCTAAGCGCCAACGACGTAGAATCTTCCAGAATTTCTCAAGTCATTAATATTAAATAATTGCGTTACTGAATGAAAGCAATAATGAAAATCATGCGTATCTCCGAAACGTACTTTGGTATAAACATCATTTACAACTCCCCAAGTGTTCTTCATTTAGGGCAAAAGGTTAATAAGACCGAGGCTCCGTGGGAAAAAAAGTTGCGTTCTAACATTCCCTTATGAGACAGACTAAGCCAATGCGATTGGCCGCTCCATTCATTGGGTACACACTGATAAGAGTGAATATCTTCCCTTGAACTAACTGCGGAACGAAAAAGGCTACTGAAATGTATAATAAGTAGGTTAACTGTGATAAAATGCTGAAACTATAATCCCTTAACCGAGATTATTCCCACTATTTTTAAAGTATGGAAACGGAGGGGATTGTGCTTATAAGGTGCTAAAATACACTACTAAATTGACTACTTAGAACCAAATTTCATGATATCAGAGTATTAATCGAAATGTGAATAGAATATCCGTTTACTTTGAGCCAGTGAAGGTAATTTAACGGAATAAATTGTTCCAATCGCATTCAGGCTGACAGAGTGGCAAACGAATATGATTATACTGTATTTTTAGAATTTTTCGATTTGACAGACTTGAAAGCTTTTCACGCATGTTAGAATTTCTGAGTTGGCTGAGTCGACTTTACACTAGAGAGTAATTAATTACTCAAACGTTTGGATCAGTTAAAGCAACCAAAAATCAGTATCAGAATCGCCATTTTCACCTGGTTAGTATACTTCAAGTGAAAATACCCAAAGAGGGATCATCTCTTTCTTCAAATTACCCCCAGTCCTACTCTTTCTTCTATGATTCCACAATTTGCGATGATTTTAACCCCTCACCACCCCCCACTCTGGTTCAGAAGGCACAGTGGCGATATGTTCGCAAAAACAAACATTCAACCTTCAAAAAACCCAACCACAAGATGCCCGCTTGTATGCGGGTCACAAGTTTAGCAAGCACACACACACGCGCGCGCCCACATGGCCGCACATAAATCGATCAATAATTGCAAATGCGTGTTACTACAGCTGGCTAATGGGTTACATACTGAGGGTAGCACCCGCGCACCATGCACCCAAACACTCGGCTTGCACAAACAGAAGGTGATGATCGCGATCGTTAAAGGCAACATGATCTTAAGGCAGCCAAAGGAGTTTGGACCTCAAATAACCTTTAAAATGCGGAAAGATCATATTTAAAAGAACATACCACGAAGGGTTATTTGAATGGCAGAGCCTTGATTTGCCCACCCCCTTCCCCCCCTCCAAATGTTAATATTTATTTATTTATAACAAATGGCAGGCGTTTTGATAGTTATCATTAGCCCTTTAGTTAACTTCGGGCTTTGCAGAGGGGAGGAGGAACATCAAAGTGAGAAGAATTCGGGAGGGAGAATAGAAGAGTGATTCACAGATGTAAAAGAAACAGACAGACACAAAGGCTCAGAAAGGGTAAGATGAGTACTCTGATAGGGGTCGAATAAGACATACAGTGGGGGTGATGGTAGTTTGAAGTGAGAAGTCAACTGCCGGTTAATAGACTTTTTTGCCGTATGATTATA
>UZAE01002054.1:0-10486 GCA_900617975.1 Rodentolepis nana
GCAGCAACTTCTCATACAAGATCAAGGTCTTTTCTTTGATAAGGGAACATATTGTGGTGCTTCCTGTAACTAGGAGCATTGCATCAATGGGTGTTGATTTTATCCCTCCAGTAATATTAAAAATATAATATAGAAAGCCATGCACCTTCTGTCCAAATTGTTTCTTTTATCTGGACTGAAGGAATTATCAAGCAGTTGGATTTGATTGTAAACCGGAGCTTTCTGTTTATTGCTAGAGAGAAAGGCGTTTGTACTCAAATTAATATGATTGATCATTCAAAGCAATCAGTTCGGAATACTACTGACAGATTTGGAACGGCATGGAAATCTGCTTAATTTGTTCCCAAAATTTCCAGTTAGCAACCTGGCGACTTAATTTAAACTTTAAAACGCCGGCTCCTGACTCAGTGGTTTCAAACTAGTCAAGTTAAGGAAAACCTGCATTCCATTGAAGAAAAACTTTCGGAATTTCAATTTTTTCCTTTCAGTTGCTCAGATGTTTTCAGCGGGTAACAGTAACTTATTTCTTTGTTATGGGCGACGACAACCAAACAATTCTAAAGTATATCTAACAACATGATATTTAACCACAAGTCATAATCACTTGGTACATGCTATAATTCTATCTGCATGATGGGTATCGGCGATTCAGTGGTTATCTCAACTAGAACCGAAATCATATAATAATTCTACTGAAATCATTAAGTAACGTCTAATTTTTCAAATCCAACACGCTCGTGGCAACAATACTCAAAGTGTGGGTTGCGAAGTAGACTTACCTCCACATTGTGCACCGCCAAAAAAGTCAACAAACCGGCAATTGACTTCAAACTACCATATTTGACCAATTCCATAGTAATCACCTCACTTTACCTATTCTCTACCTTTGTGTCGGTCCGTCTCTTTTATATCTGTGAATCACTCTTCCGTTCCCCCTCTACTTTTGTAACTTTGATGATCCTCCCCTCTTTGAAGTCAGAAACCAATTAAAGGGCTAATGATAACTATCATTAAGCCTGCCATTTTGATAGAAGTATTTAAGGCGTTGCTAATGAATTGGGGGAAAAGGAGGCAGCTGTAAAAAATGGATATATTCCTCTGTAGCAAACCCCAGCACTAGAGCCACCGTAGAAACCCGACCAACTAAGAAATATAGGTAGACTAAGGAAATTTCTATAAGATTAACAGGAAAAAACAGACAGTCTCAAATGAGAAAGCAAAGTGATGATTTGGACAGTCTAATGAAGGAGAATAGGAAATATGACATCAAAGCCTATCAACGCCGAGAGGGAAAATGTAACGTTAAGCCCAGTAGGCCGTTGTGCGTTCTTTACTCGAAACATGAGCAACCACTACAAAGCAAACACCAAACAATTGGAACAACGTAGAATTATGAAAAACACCTAAGCCCTATTAACGAGCATAAAATTGAGTACTATTCCAAGCAAAACCCACCATGGTAGAAATAAACTTCAGTTAAGAAAGTACAGAAAATTAAGTCACAACAACTACTCGGCGGGGTGGCAAAACTTACTAAAATATAAACCAGTTAGACACATACATGGACAAAAAGAGTATTCATATAAACAAATTCATTTTATGAAAGCAAAATAGCATCCGCTGTTTGGGGAATAAATGTGCCTATAAAATATTGTAATTCTCTACTCAGATTTTTCGTTAAATGGCTCTAATTTGACAGGAGGAGGTGCAGGAGGTTGAACTGAAAATGAAGAACTCGAAGTATTTTCCTCAGGTCGAAGTATCACTTGACGACGTGTCAATCCATCGACTTCAACTACAAGATACCGATAAACCATCTCCTTACAGTCATTCTAAAATATAAGGCAGAAAAAAGTCAAGTTAATTAAGGAGTTTGAAATGTAGAATATTGGAGACAACGAACCTCGTAAAGTTCAAGATGAACAGTGCCAGTGGCATAAGCACCTTTTAGGTGGAAGCGCATGGTTAAATGCTTCTTTCCATGTGTATCTATCCATTCACTAGAGCTATAACAAAATATAATCGAAGTTACATTGAACAGGAGTAAAAATAGATTGAATTCGAACTAACTTACGCAATTTGAGTTCCTCTTCCCCTACGATTGACCTCTCCATATCCGGTTATTGAAGTTCCAAGCAAATCCTGAACACGATGGTCAGATATACAAATTTTTAAAGCATCCTCATAAACACGCGTTGGGCTTTTGCTTGAAAACAACTCATTTCCGATGATGTAGAAAATGAATCCAGTCAAAGCAATGCCTCCAACAACAATAGTTGAATACCAAAAATCACTAGCCCCTTGCTTTACTACAAAGCTGTTAGGAAACAGGAACAGAAAAGTACCTTTAGATGTGACAGAAAGGGCTGGATCATTAGAAACAGCAGCTCTAGAAACTACCTTCTTGGGAGCTTCATGAGTAGAGTTTTGTAAAAGGGAATGTGATGTGGAGAAGTAAATTAAAGAACGACGCAAAGCAGTCCTATTGAGGATGAATAATTTTTGAGCTAATGCCATTCCATTTGTCTTTCATTGGTCAGCTTAAAATTCCGCGTTTTCGAAAACGCCAACAAAGTGTTTTAAACTTCTATTATTTTTCGGTTTCGGTAAATTATTAAGTCAAAATGTCCCCACTCGTTTTCAATTTATTATACACATTTTATCAACAACAAAAAATTAGTTCAAATCTTTGAACGCTTATTTGTGGTTAACTTTAAAATAATTAGTGACTAAACCATAAAATTCACGTAGTGTCGAATAGAATAATTAGATTTATTTAAATCATCGAGAATATCTACAGTGCTTTGAATATTGATGCTCAGAGATTATTGCAGTGCGAATAGGCACTTGATCCAATAGTTTCAGGCAAGAATACTTTAGACCCTTGAATAGACGAATGACGTTGGAGATATTTTCGTATTAGACGATCTTTATTTCTACCAAGACTTCCAAATCGATGCGGTTCTGGATGTTCCACAGTTGTTACCTTTTGATTCCAAAGTGAGATTCTGCTTGCGCCTAAATTCGCCGAGGTCCTTCTATCATCTGCTTCTCCAGTATATTCGGCAGTCAAGCTTATATGGCCACGAGGAGCTCTCCAAGTAGCATAACCGCTATTTGGTATCCCATTGCCGATAGAAATGTCCAGATCGCCTTGTTTGGGCAAGAACACGCCACTTTGGTGTCGCGAACGTGGATAACGGCTCAGAGTTCCGTAAATTGAAGTTGTTGATTGAGCAGGAATAGGGGGCGATGGAATAGGAGAAACCATACGATCAACTTTGGTAGTCGAGCGGCTATTCTCAGATTGGACGGTAAGGGGGCAGAAAAGTGATCTTGAGGACGTGGAGCAAATAGAACGTCGTTCACCTAAATTTAAAAGGAATAAGTTATCCAATGCTTTTATTTTTCTTTAACTACTGATGGGTAGTTAGTCAAAGCAATTCATGTGCTATAATTTGTGATTTAATACCTTGTCAACGTTAATTCGTTTAGTTAAGTAAAATGCAACTTTCTGCCTACTGCACAATGCTCAAATTGCGATTGTTCAGCAGAATTCTTAGTTGCAATTAGTGCAGGCTTTAAAATTGAATGTTTTAGTGCATTTTAAGGACACAGAAGACGTCTAAATTATAACTATGCCCATGGCGGCGCAATTACAGCACATCCTATTGATTTTGACATAAACTAAAAAGTTAAAACTAAACTACGCTCATTCGATTTCTATTAAGTACATTTTTGTAATATTTCTGTGATCTTTGAAGCCCTTTTCTCTAGCGTGGAAACTACTGTGCTGAATTAACTATTTTACAAAGATAAAGTGCATTTTTGATCTTTAGATTTTGTTTTAATGGTATGACGTCCAAATCAAAGATCTGTTTATAGGAACCAATAAAATACCGCTACTAATACTTGAGCTTTTACACAGACGTAAGCGATTGGTTAAGTAAATATTAGATTTAATTTGATTGTGTAATGGTAAATGGACACAGAGATAAGATCTATTAGAGATGAGACTCATATCCTTCCAAATGCTTTTTGATGAATAAAGTTGCAATAAAAATCGAAAACAATTTAGGTAGAAGACGTTCTCAATGTGGCTAACTGATTCGAATAATCATTTGCTCTGGTGTTAAGCATATTTAAAATATAATTGAAGGTGATAATGTGTGATAAGAAAGGAAATATATCGTTCTGTCTTCTCATTTTCCTACAGAAACAAAACATTCGAATGGTCTCTAGGCCCTAAGCGATGACCCTCAAAGAAATGGGGAGAAACTATTTTTGTATTTATCAGTTTAAATGTGGTATGTTTTCATGCTATAGACACAGACTAATCTTTGAAGGAATCTTTTACTTACTGTTTGAAATCTATGGGGTATACAATTCTAATACGTTTAAACTAATCTATCTCATTACGCACTTGGATATTTTTGAACGTGCTGCGGTGATGCCGATCGCATTAGGGAGTAAATGAGGTCACGAAGGCAGAGACCTCTCGACTAATCAATAAGTTGTGACCATGGCATGGGGATTACTGCGGATAAGTTAATGCGTATTCGTATGGCAATCCTCTACAGATTTGGCAGATTGACTATCTTTCTTGTTTGAATATAAAAATTACTTAGGGTTTTTTATCGAGGAGGATGTAGATGCCCTCAAAGTTAAAGCTTGTAAACTTTCTAATAACACACTAAAGCGTTTTATTTACAACGAGCATTTCCTAACAACGGTGGTTTTAAAATTAGTCTTTTTAAACCACTCATTTAAGCAAAATATTTGCATACACACCTTAAGAAATGTCCCCAAAAAGGAAAAAAGGATATTTTAATAATAGGAAAAAACAAATTTCGGAATTATTCCTACAAAATTTTCAAAAACAAGATGTGTCATATGTGCTCACAAAGGGAATTATAAACTTCAAGGTCATGGTTTGTTCAGATGAGGTCTATAAAGTTTCTGCATCTGTTGAGTTATGAGCCAGCAGGGAAAAGTAATACACCTATCTCTCATGTCATTGCCTGAATAAAGGTAACAACTGCGATTCCTGTTAACTAAAAACACAGTTTATGAGAGAGTGAAAAGCTATTTGGATATAATTAAGCTCTTGATGAGGAACAATACTTTGCAATAATAATACGAATCAAACTGTAAGTATTTATTTACAATACCTAAATTAATTTGAATGCCACAAATCATAAATTGAAAGTTTTCAATAAATTATGCTTTTGTGTCAAAGCTGAACATACTACAGCAAAGTAATTGGAAGTTTGGACTACATTTGCAAACATCATGACAACAGGTAAAACCACGAGAATTGAGACACGCCTTGACATTTGGACATTAAGTATCGGGACTGAATTGCTTTTACTAAGAAGTAAAACTGAATTTTGTTGACCAAATAATATAAATATAATAAGCTGGTACACGATCAAAACAGGTCCACAAAAATTAAATATTTGATTTTTATTAGATGTTTCATATTTATTCTTAACAACTCAATTGGATAAAGAATTTCATTTTCACATATTGAAAGCGGAATAAAATCCTAATCAAGAATCTAGGGCTTTTGAGTGTCAGCGTTTGTTATGACTCATTTTACCCAAATTTGATGGAATTAAAAATACTAAGGGGCGGGATACTGTTTAAGTTGTTCATTTTATTTACAACACCTTCCCTATCGTCTTTAACGGAAAGCGGGCACTGGCTTAACCCCAGATTTTGATTTGAAATATTCATTATCTAATTAAAATGTCTCTATTGCGAATAACTTACGTGAACGCTCCAGAGGTGGGAGTAGACGTGGAGATAGACCTTTGAACATCCATGGACCAGTGTAATGGTGTGGGGGTTTCTTTTCTTCCTCCGATTTACCGGACACCTCCTTTCGAGAGAGACTACTTCGAAGTTCGTATTGGACCTGCTGACTTTCCTCAGCATAGATGCTTCTGCGCGTTGGAAAGACCTGCAAAATTTAGCGTAGGAAAGCATTCTAACAAAGAGAATAGCGAACTGTTTTCCATTTACAAGAATTTTTCTTATTTCCTTACTTTACCGTCTTCTTCCACCAGATCAGCATCATCTAACTGGAATTGGATGGCTTCATGGTTTTCTATGATGCTAATGTAAAGTAAGAAGACGACGAACTGGGACTAAATAGCTGAAATGTTGCGTTTATTAAAGAGGCTGCTCAATATGTGAGAGAACTCATTAATGACTGTTGTCTCGATAATTTTCTGGCTGAAATGAAAATACTTGCGTGATCTAAAATATGCTACAGTTAAATAGACTCACAAAGCCTATACCAAAACTTGAATAAATTATTCAAAACAAATTCGTAGCGCACGAATGAGCAATGTATTTTGCGCATTTTTAGATACTCTTAATTCGCTTGATATTTTTCTGAAATAAAAATAATCTAATCAGTATTTATTTGAAAAAGAAGGAAAAGCAAAAGTTTGTTTTTTTTAATAAATTAAGGTGAGTTTAATTAAATAACTCGTCAAGAATCTAGGACTGTCTGTTAGACGTGGAAATCAATGACGAAGCAAAAATTAGAATTGCAGTCATTTGCACAGAGTTGGAAATCCCTTCTTGCGAAAATCTATCAAATTAGTCAGGTTGAATTCAAATGACTTGACAGAAATGGTGCATTTGAAGACCCTTAGAGATTTTACATTAAAAAAGCATAATTTGAAAGAATACTCAGCTTTCCAAGTTATTGCATGATCCCAAACCATGACAGGGGTTATTTGTTTGGCTATAAATTTATAATTCAAGGATTAGCTGTCAATTTCACTCGCATTAATGTATTCTGCTATGAGTTTTGGCAAGACTAACCCATTTTCCCCGATGTGACGTGTGATTTTCTTCATCAATCGATGACGTAGCTTCTATGCAACCAAGCACTGGAGAACTGGACGCAGACGAAGAAGATGGGGAAAGTCGTGACATTCTTCTAAAAGGCGTCACACCCCGAGTAACAAAAATCTTCGGTGGATCTCGAATTAGAGGTATGTGCAGTAACTCCTTCTTCCCCTTCTCTTCTTCCTCCCTCTCCTTGAAATCTTCCAGTTCTACGTTGGATGAAATACAATACTTAACAACAGGCTGCTGTTTCTGAGAGGACTTTGACTTAGAATATGTAAGCGGAGACTGAGTGTCCTGAATATTAATTGATTTCCCAGTAGTCCCTGAGAGTCTTCGGGTGTTTTGAGCTGTACTCGGTTTTATCTCAAGCTGTTTTTTGCGATTTTCTGCTTTACGAATGGCGACATCTACGTCACTGCCTGAAGGGGAAGAATCTTGCCCAGGTTCACCTTTATGAACCAACATACTACTTGGTCTTGCAAAGGTTGGCTTGAAGTTGTCTTCATTTGGACTATACCTTAGGGGAGGAGAAGGAGGTCTATGCAGAGAATCAGAGTTCTCTTCATTATCACAGTGAATTTTGATCAAACTTTGGGGTCGAGAGGTCAGTCCTCTTGCTGGAGTATGGCTTCTATGGCTGGTTGACAGCTTGTATGTAGACTGCGAACGCATCCCTGATTCTTGATTATTCTTTTCAATAATACTTTTATGGAAACGGACAAAACTCTTGAAATTGGAGTTAGAATGAGTGGTTTCCTCGGAACCCAACATGGGATTCGCTGGTTCTACAACGGGAAGGGTATCTGGAGGAGGCGGCGAGGGCAATGGTGGAGAAGGAAGAGGAAATGAATTTGAGTCACTTGGGCTATAAGATTCATTAAAAATGGAGTTGGTTCGTGTGAGGAAGTGGTGGTTGTTGGATGTTGGACCTGAAGTGTGACGTTGTCGCGGATATACATCTAGGGAAATAAAAGGCTTGTAAATGTTGTATCCTTTGCTTTGAATTTATTATTTAAATTTAAATGAAATGCTTAAGTAGGGGTTTGGGGAAGGTATTCCTATGATTGTTAACCCCCTTAAATTAACGTCAAAAGCAAATATTGAAAATAATGAACGCCAATACCTATGTGGTCCGGTCTCCCGTGGTCTTAATTATTCTCAGGTGGGTCATTTTAGTAAACTCATAAATACTGTGAGGCCACATGTCTAAATATCGCAGACACTTTTCCCTCTCACATTTTGCTTCCCTCTATTAGTTAAGATGGTTAACAACAAAAGGTATTCGACATGCTTTAAGTAAAATTCTCCTTCTCAAGTAAAGTTATTCGGACACAACAAGGGTTTAAAGAAGGGAGTTTGGACATAATTGCAATCACCTTATATTTGGCATTACCAAATAAAGGGAGAATATTTCTAAAGGTAAATTAATATGCAGAAAACGCCTGACAGAACCCTCTCTTCTTTAAATCTGAGATCCCTCTATCCCAGTCTCAAACTTTTCTACTCTAATGAATCTTTGAATAAACGGACTCATTAATATTTAAAGTACTCATGCAGTGGTATTAGATTAGTCAAGCCAGATATCGTGAGATTAATGGCCAATGGTTAACAACCGGTGATTTTGATGACCAACTACACTGGTAAACAGGGGGTTTAGTTGACTGCGAGTTTTGAGTCAATGAGGCTACATTGCACCTTTTGTTTCTTTTA
Source organism: Rodentolepis nana (assembly GCA_900617975.1). Taxonomy (NCBI): domain Eukaryota; kingdom Metazoa; phylum Platyhelminthes; class Cestoda; order Cyclophyllidea; family Hymenolepididae; genus Rodentolepis; species Rodentolepis nana. Next base: position 8,581 of record UZAE01002054.1, read on the forward strand.
TTAGATTCTTATTCACAACATTTCAGGAGTTTTCTTTTTTTACTATCTTTTCAGAGAAAATAGTTGTCCTTTATTTATAAGTAGGCAAGACTATGTGTAAATTGCAATTTTACCCTAAATGCATACCAAGTTTAGAGCTGATTATACCAAAGTACCTGAAAGCCTACCCATATCAGCCAGTTTGTGATTTTAGGAAATCAGCTCAAGAGGAGGGGGGGGGGGTGATTTACTCATTTTTATGAGAATTTTAAGATCAGGCAAAAGTCGCAGCCAGAACAGGAGCAACGATGTATGAAGCTGCAGGACAAAACGAGGCTCGTGCGCTATCAACGGAATCGTTATTTCTGTGGTGCAATGAGAGATGATTGATTGATTCAAATTCTATAAAGGACATAGATGCTTGAAACATTACGCAGCACTATATCAGTCTCAAACGTTAATGCCAGATTAAATGTAGACCTCATGAAAGGATAGTAGCATATATTCTTTCTAACACGTGAGAAAAAATGGAGTCCTATGCACTTGGCCCCCTAGTCCATCCAATATAACTTCAACGTGACCATAGGTAGAATTCAGTGAGCATCAATGTCATAAACTTTTATGGAAAAGCGGAATTGACGACGATAAAATCTCACCAAGAGTTGAATCCTGTCTTTGATCGTTCCTTTTCACTCTACGTAGAGGAAAAGCGGATCTATTCCGTATCTGCGTCAGAATATCTTCTTGGATTCGTCTCAAGTCTACATCCATTTGGTTCTCGACAATGGAGACCTTTTTGGTACTTCCACGCTCTCCTCCTGTCCTACGTAGCATCTTGAGGTGTCTTCATCCGATGAATGAGCGGTTCTCAACTCCAGTTTGACCCATGCTATTTCAACGAGTGCGCTGATTGGCCTAATTGGTAGACAGAGAGGCGCAGTAGCATTGCGCTGATATGAGGTCATACTTGACTTAGTCAGGCCACTTTGATGTTCGCATTTTATACCTACTCATACTTGAAGAAGATTAAGTGTGGATCAGTTAGATGACTAACCTGCGTTTCTGCGCAAACTGCAAAAGCCTATTCTTTACATCTTACAGAAATTAAAATATTACCATCAATTGGTACGCAGATTTCTCGTGACGGCTGTGAACTCTGAGAGTGTACGCAATTTGATTCATGGCTGAATTAGTGAGAATGCATCATTTCTAAATGATATTCATTGAAGCTTTGAACATCAAAATGCATTGGTTTCTTCTAATTTAAGATTTAGTAATAGTGAAAATGTGACTACAAACCTTTTCAATTTCACGGCCCATATACGTCCACTTCTAAAGTTAATTTTCTCAATACGAAATATTCGAATTCTTGCATACTATTGAGGTGGAGATTAAAATTAGAGTCGCTAAAATCAATCCATGCGTACAACAACCCTACTTTAAGGTTTAATTATCACCGTTCCAGTATTTAAGCTTAATATCTGTCGCTATGGTCCAAGTACCATTTATTCATTTATATCAAATGGCAGGCGTTTCGATAGTTATCATTAGCCATTTAGCTGACTTCAGGCTTCACAGAGGGGAGGAGGAACATCAAAGTGGAAAAAAAGTCGAGAGGGGTGGTTGGGGGACAGAAGAGTGTTTCAAAGATGTAAAAGAGACACACACAAAGGTAGGAAAAAGGTGAGGTGTGTACTGTGGAATTAGTCGAATATGACATACGGTGGGATGACTGCAGTTTGAAGTGAGAAGTCAACTGCCGGTTAATAGACTTTTTTGCCGTATGAGTATACGTTGCCCAGGGTGCACCACGTGGAGGCAAGTCTATCGCACACCCCGGTCCAAGTATCATAAAGATGCCATTAGATCATAGACAGAGGGAGAACAAAACCTCCTTCTTAGGAGTGAAGAAGGCCATTGCCCAGAC
>UZAE01002055.1:0-10485 GCA_900617975.1 Rodentolepis nana
GTTCCTTCCCCTCTGTGAAGCCTGTAGTCAACTAAAGGGCAAATGATAACTTTCACAACGCCTACCATTTTTATATAAATACTACTCACTTCAATAAATCAAAGCTAGGATAGTAATTTAAGTGTCTGAAAAATCCGGACTTCAGTAGTAATTATTTCTGTTAAAGTACAGATGACTTAAGTGGGCCATATCACTTACCCCAAACCACGTAAAGAGGATGAAGATGAAGGTTCAGACACATAAAGATGGTGTGTGTGTGTGTGGCGTGCGTGTTCATGAGACTCAGTGAAACCTATTCATCAATTCCAGACGCTTATGGAAAGGCTAAGTGGAAGTGATTTTGTGTAGAACAGGTTAGCGTAAGTATGCATATAAAATGTGCCAACAAGTTGGTCCAACCATATTACCGCTATGCGAATTAGCACTCAAGACCTATCGTAAGATTGAATTCCCTGCTTGAAACTTCTCAGCTTAAAGTGCAAAATTTTAACCGACACTTAAGTTGTGATTAGAAGCATCTCTAGTTTGGCTAAATATTTCAATTCATGAACCAACTCAAGACGAAACAGTGAGATCACTTTTACTGCCTAACATTGGTAATAGCAGAGGAATGCTGTAAGCATTAGATAAATGGTGCTCTGATTTAGAATTGATCGCGTAGCAATGGACTAGAATTCGGAAAATGTTTGATATAATAATGGCTAAAATACGAGAAAAAACGTCGGCAGCATATTTCTTATTTATTTTTAAAATAAGGAAATCTAGAATAACTTCTTACACTAGTATTTGAATTTCACCTTATGGAATCTATAAAAAATGTTAATATGCTATTGAAAATTGGTGGTAATTTTGTCATTTTTAATAGATAAGTCTTTCGAAGCCTACTCAAAATGTCGTAGTTTTGAAGTAAGAGATTTTAGGAAGTTATTATTTGCGGTTATATTCAATTTTTCATAGTTGAGAGCAATTTTGTACAACTTTTTTAAAGGCCCTTTGTTTCGATTGTTCAAATCTTATCAGGTTCAAGGAGGGTAATGTCGCGATCTGTGTGTGTGAGAGAGAGTCATTATCGATTTTTATGCATTTCAATGGATAGAATACTTGTTTTTAATAAAATAAAAAAGTTATTTCTGCAAATAATAATAGCTCTTCTCTGATATCCCCCTTAGTAGTTCTACTTCTTCATGAAATGGCCCACGTTCCGGCAAATTGTCAAAAGGCCAGGGAGTAGTACACAGTTCAATAGTGCTCATCTAGTAAGTGACTTCTTTATCTGAAATGTGATATATATGGAGTTCTATGAATGTGAAATTTCTAAAAGAATGCAAAAGATGGGTCAAATGAGTGTCAGAGTAAAAGCGAAAATCCCTCAAGTGTTCTCCTGCTTGTACAAAAACTTTCTAGAAAGACATTCCACATTACTAAATCGCTTTACTTCAAAATTTAACGCTTTTAAGCTAATGAACGAGTGCAGGAGTAAGGAGTGAAAGGGTAGCAAGTAAGGAGTGTTTTTAAACAAGGAAGTCAAAAAAGTGCAATTTGCAGTTAAGAGCAAATTACTTTTAATGGATTAAAATGGGGAATTAGAAAATTCGCCAACTATTCCTTAAGAAGAAAATCTGTTCAAAGAAAATACCTCATTTTTCCTTTCACAAGTAGCTTTTGTTTTGCTGCATTCATTTCATAAAGGAAGTTACACACGCACACACACACGCACACCCCGCAAATCACTGGGAATAAAACGGAACACGAGGAGGATAATGTATATTGGGCACTGGCTATTGTCCATTGTTATTTTACCGACAAAACACAACAGATGGTGCCATTTCTAATCCCATAAAAATGTCAGTTACACACCATTCTACTCTGCTAATGTCACAATTTGCACGTTTTTAATTGGTCTCAATACCGACGGCAAAAAAGGAGTCACATCTTTACTGTAACATTTTTAGCATTATCGGCATGTGCTAGAGACCTTTGGTAAAATTAGCTGACATAAATGGCTTAATTTCCACTTAGCACAGCATTTATTACATCCAACTCAAAATTATAATTAACTAACATTGAACGTTGATTATCACGCGAGACGGTGATCTAAATTTTGCTCAAGTCAATATTTTAAATTTAGGGGTGTGCGATAGACTTACCTCCACGTGGTGCACCCTGGGCAACGTATACTCATACGGCAAAAAGGTCTATTAACTGGGAGTTGACTACTCACTTCAAACTACCATCACCCCACTGTATGTCATATTCGACTACTTCCATAGTACTCACTTCATTTTTTTCTACCTTTGCGTTTGTCTCTTATATCTTCGAAACACTCTTCTGTTTCCCCTCCCACCCTCTCGACTTGTTTCACTTTGATGTTCCTCCTCCCCTCTGTGAAGCCTGGAATCAACTAAAGAGCTAATGATAACCATCAAAACGCTTGCCATTTGATATTAAAAAAATATTTTTAATTTATTTGCAATATACCTTGGTGTATCATAGGTTTAATAAGATCAAATAAACATATAGTGAAAAAAAATGAATAACTAGAATGCCAAATAATATCCTTAATTAAGAGAAAGAAATAATGTCAAAGAGAAGTCATTTTGGAGGGAATGTAAGAATTTAGAAGTCAAAATCTAGAATTATGCAGAGTGTGAAAGGCTAAAGCTTGTAGTCATACCGGAAGGCTGGATCCTATCGAATACGAACATTACTCAGAACTCTTTCCTGCTCAACTCCGGCTTAAAATGCCTCAAAACTGTGTTCGAGAGTACTAATGACTTAGATGACATTTTAGGTGTTGTAAATTTTTTATCGTGATAAATCAGCATTGGGTTCTTAACAGAAAATGTATTCAAAAAACTGAAGCCTAGGTTAACACAAAAACGCATCTGTTAAAACAATTGCAGAAATAATATATAGTGAAGGTGAATGAAATGATCAAAAGGGAACTGAAAATAGCAAAGATCATGAATGAGTCAGCTTTAATTGCTTCTGATGCCATGAACACATGTCTGAAGTACAAAACTGTCGCATTTATGCCCTCCAAACCACACAATTTTCCATGCAGCCAAGTTCTTCTGCAATATCCCTTTTAGGAGTGCCACTATAAACATTGTGGAAAGTTTGAACACAATAAAGGCTTCTGCATACAGGCCATTCAATGTACACCCGAATAGTCCACCAACAACTTCAAGAAGACCATTCATGGACAAAATCAGAAAAGAACATAGCTTAAGAAGAAATGCAGCTCTAAGTAAAAAAAATAAGTACCCCAGATAGAACAATGTCGGAAGCGTATGAATCTACAGACCAGTAACCATATCTGTAATCAGTGCCTCTGGCGAGCCTATCAAACTGAGGAATAAGCTTCCGAGACATTATTATCGCAACAGTAGCTTTTGTCGCTGACTCCCAACCTAGTCGGCTTGGTCTCGAAAGGCTTTGTCAACCGAGTTTATAGGATCTGTATATTAATGTCTCCTCCAATAGGGTAATTTTTACCATGTCAACCTCTTCACTCACAGCAGAGATGATGATTTAACGTCTTCCCGGGTATTTCAAGGTCTCGGTCTTTGTCATCATAATCAAAAGAAATTAAAACTTCTGCCAAATGTTCTGTCAGCTTTTCTTCCTAAACTATCAGTTTCACGACCAACCTTGACAATGGAAAGGAAACTGAAAATTCTGGAACAAATGGACGTTCTTAAACCTATTTCTTATTCAAAATGACTTCACATATTCCTGACGTAACAGGTTGCGTTTAAAAAAATTTATCGCCATAAATATCGCATTGGAGCCAATGTTGCCATCTAGTACTAGTTCCTCACAAAGTTGTAAAAAAGGTGGACACATTCTACGCAAAGTCATCTTTGTCAGATTCACAATACCATATCATATTTGGGATGTGTGATAAACTTACCTCCACGTGGTGCACTCTGGGCAACGTATACTCATACGGCAAAAAAGTCTATTAACCGGAAGTTGACTTCTGACTTCAAACTACCGTCACTCCATTGTATGTCATTTTCCACTACTTCCACAGTACTCACCTCACCTTTTTCTACCTTTGTGTCTGTCTCTTATATCTTTGAAACATTCTTCTGTTTCCCCTCCCCCTCCTCTCAACTTTTTTATCACTTTGATGTTCCTTCACCACTGCGAAGCCTGCGGTCAGTTAAAGAGCTAATGATAACTATCAAAACGCACGTCATTTGATATAAGGATATATTCTCCGCAATATCATTCTCAAACAGACGCCAAAGCAGAGCAAATCGTTGACATTCTGATGCATATACATCAGCAGCCATATCGGGGGGGGGGGGGGGACAATGGAAAAGGCTCTTCATACATGACTTTGTTTGCATGTGACAACTCATAGTATTGCTGAAGCACTTACTTGACATAGATTCAGGCCGATCTACAGTGAATTAAATACCAGGGAGGAAACGTCAGCAGAATGAGACGTAGATAGGGTGTCGATGAAGGGTCAAACTTATGTTTGTCATCGAAATTACCCCCCCCCCGGAAGCGACAAAATTTACGAAACTGGAACGAGTTTTCGCATGACAACTTGGATATTTTAGACCAACCACTACTTATCGAAATTAAAATGTACCAATTCAACCCAACAATTTAAACTACCCACATTCGGAACAATCTAAGAGATTATAGATAGATTTAAATTTCATTTTTTATGGAAATGATATTTTTTCGTAAAATGGAATGCTTTTATCAAATAGAGTAATCTGAAGAAGGATTTGTCGTGTTTTTAAATTTAATATCAATTTTTTTAAAATGTTACATAATTGTACAAATATTTTGAAATCAAGCCTTTGTAGGAGATATTATAAAGAAAATAGAAAGTTTCGCTTATTTCCCGACGCGATGTGCTTCTTTTTGGAAGGCTTTTAAGGTCATGACAGGGCCGTAAATATTCTCGACGCATAGTGTTGACATATGCCAACAACCAGCTCTAATTCATCTGACGCCGAAAGGAAACTGACATCTGAGATCACTCGAGTTAAGAGAATGTATGACTGCGCCACACCCATCTCAAACATCATTCGCCACTTTTCTCTTCATTAAAGCAAACATACCCGATATGAAACCTGACTTGAACCTCGAGGTGTGAATCGGCGTTCGCGTACAGCTTCTAAAACCGCATAGAAATAATTTTTCACCATGAGTTTTACATGAGAGTTCATGCCAATCTTTACCCACTGTTAATCTCCAATGATTCACACACCCCCCCCTGAAATGTAGCAACCAATTTCCTTGCCTAGAGTAGCTTCTCAGTCATCATACACGCGATCTGAAGATAAGGATAATGATTCAATCATTATTCCTGAAGGTTGATCTTGCAGAGGTTAGGGTAAGATAAAGAAATCAGTACGAGAGGTGAGTAATTACAATATCCGTTCAACCGCTGCAGAGATTAACAATTGAGATTTCCTTAACCCTTTCCAAAATCAATGAGATTGCGGAATGAGGGAGTCCAATATCTTTTTACATTGACAAAAGTAAAGGGCAACCATCAAATCAATAATTCAATAATCTATTAACATTGGGAATATGAAAATCTTAGAAAAATCTAGCGGTTAATTTCAGAAAATATGCTTTACTATTTGGATATAAGGGACCCAGCATCGCATGCGTACACAAAGAGAACTGCTCAGATATCTAACTATTAATGTTTACTCAAATTATGCTAGATTAATTTTCTAACACAATCTGCAATAAACGTATTCTGTGTAATACGTCCCTTTACTTCAAAATTTCGTTGTAGCCTAGCTAGTTCTGGGAATCTAGCCAGATATAGGAGATTCTGCCATAGTGATTTCGGAGTCTGTCAAGGCTTTATTAGTGTAGCAATCCCCTACAAATTCTAAGGCTGAAATGTGAATGTTTTTTCCCACCTATTTTATCATAATATATGATTATATGAAAGCAAATTTATTTGTAGCAAAAGAATCAAAACTCAAATATAAGGCCAACTTTTATTACTTTAAATGATTAATTTATGAGAGATATTTTCTTCACTTGTCAGTTGCAACCGCCTAATGAAATACGACAATTTGGTATGTGATTTGTTTTAGAGGCAATTGCGTGCGTATTAATAGAAATCCAAAATTGTATGAACATGAGATTTTTTAGAAAATCATAGTGTTTTATTTCCGCAAATAATTTGTTTTGCATAACCGAAACGGTTGCTATTAATGTCCATTCACTAAATACTTAATGAGCATTAAAATGGCAAAGGTAAAATCGTGGCTCTTTGCTGACATTTTAAAGAAAAGAACGAGAGGAAAATTGCTATTTTTAACTCCACCGCTACTTTCTGCCCTTGTGCATTTAAACAAAACCTTATCAAGATAGTGCATCATGTAATAAAGTGGCTTTCAAGGATTATTTTGCTTTTTATTCACAATATTCAATGAGTAATCAAGAAAATTCAAGAGATTGAAAGGCGACTAGATTAAAACTGAGTTTCTCTTAGAGAATCCGAGAAATTTGATTTACCACAAATTAGCTTCAAGATAGCAAGACTGATTTAAGTAATTTATTTACTAAAGAGCCATAGTGATATCAATTCGATTGAAGTGAGGAGAAGTTGGTGGATTGGTGAAAGTCAACAGACTTTCAAATGAGCAAAAATAAACATTTGACCTAATTTAGGATCAGGATGTGTAAAATCAGCCCAGAGGAATTTTCTTGCGCTTATCCAAACAGGTTATTTAACGAACTCGCCAAAAGTGTGTGTCGTTCGCCTTTCTGTGAAGTACTTCATCATCAAATAAGGCGATTTATACTTTTATAAGTAAAAATCTCCACCCGTTTTAAGATATCACTTATTTTTTTAACAAACACTAGCACTATGCCCTCGGGAAAATTTCTAAGTACAAATCAGGTCCACCATAATCGGTCATTATAAAATAAGACTTATTAATCATAGACAAGTGTACAATAACTAATTGCGATTGCAATAATATGCCCAACATAACATTTTGACATAGTAAAATAATTGTTATAAAATTCATCCTTTAGCAAGAAATAAAGTTTTTTAGGGGAATAAAAGAAAATGACATCAAACAATATTAATTTCCAACCCATATAAACATTATGGAAATAATGATTAAACATAAAATTTCCCTTTAATTCTACCATGTTTACTTTTGCTTTAAAACAAAATTTTTCCTTACATTTGTGAGCTTATTTGGCTAAAACACGAAGTCACAAGTTGTACATCCGATGTCAAGGCACTGACTTTCAATGGGGAAAGGAAAATTCTGCCAGCACTCACCTTCTATTCCTTAACAGACAAATTCAAAAGTAAGTAAGCAAAAAAATATTGATTGAAAGTTAAATATTAATGGGAATTGATGTCGCTAATAGTAATGGGGGATCATGATCATTTTATTCTAGATTCCTTAAAATAAAGCACGGCAAAATGGGAATCTTTTTAATAAGACCTTGTTGGTAGTAGATAGGGCGCTAATAATCGCTTTCAGGAGCGTACCGATAGGGATATATATATATATATATATATATATATATATATTGATATAGGGATATGTTAAAAGGTACATTATTAATGCAGATTTGCCCTTTTAATTCAATTTTTTGCCAAACCTCTTTTGGTGACAATCCTACCTCTCACCATGCTGTCTGTTCTACGAAGGTCCTAGACCCAATCAACCCTCATGTTCCCTTCCTTGTCAGCCACTTCTTCCCTACTAACCCCTCTGAATTTTCATCTAATTTATCTAGGGAGTCCGAAGTTGGGGAATATTTCGAATTTTTTCAATAATATTCCATGGTTTGATGGCTTTAGTAATGTATTTAACCTAAATTAAATCGATGAAAAACACGAAAATAGCTTCAAACTCGTTTTAATGTTTTGACAGCCTATCCCTGATCACTTCTGCCACCAAATTTTATGAATAGATTTCGATCAAAAAACATTCAATCAATGCCTAGTTTAGTGAGTTCAAGTAACCTTAGAAAGCAGCAAACATGACATAACAAACACACTCGAAGTCCACTTAATGATTTACATATGCCTATATGAATTTTCACAGTATATATTATTGTGTGTTCAAATAAAATAAAAAGTCACGATTGATTTTTTGAGCAATCAAAGTGACTTAATTGCTAATGCATAATCTATTCAATTAATGTCAAAATAACAATTGTTATAAGGTGGATATTAAAGACAAAATTGTATGATGAGTTAATTTGTGGCAACTCAAAATACCAGAAATCAACGTTTAACAGAAAAAATAATGAAATGAATCTCATTTACAGGCAAATAATAGCACGAAACTATTACTAAACAAACAATATGGTAGTCAGTTGCAAGTAATTTCCACTCGATGATATAAATTGAATGTAAGATTTGACTCATGAAACGTGAAAAAAGTAATTAAGACATATAGTTAGTAATTTAATACATATATAAGAGAACTTTGGACACAATGTAAAAATGACAAATGAAAATCTTATGCATAATCCAAGCTGCATAGGAAATCACTCACCAAACTTTGAAGGCGTTCGATGTCAAGCATCAGCATCGAAACTACTAAAAGTCCTTCAAGAACAGCGAGTGTAATAATTACGCACTGAAATTTCTTCCCATGAAGGAATTCCTGCAGTTGTCCATTAAATTTAGCATAGTCAATACCCATTATATGGTGCTTCCTTTATTCAATTTGGCCGAAAAATCAAATAAAGTCAGTAAATCTTTAGTCTTTGAAAGGAAAATTTCATACATATTTGGAAATCAACATTTAGTAGAAAATTAAAAAATTCTGTTGTAAAAAGAAATTCAGAAAAAAATAAACTAAAGTCTCAAAAGCTAAGTACAGCATTATAATAAATAAGAAAAGATATTGGTTAATTTTTAAAATACACAAATGCCATTATCAAATTTAAAAATGTTCATGTGTATAAGGTCGTATTATTCCACGAAAGGTCATTAAAATGGTTGATACAAAGTAAAGTCATATGTTATGAATAGCACAATCAAAAATCAATTTATTAATTTATAATTTAAGTGATTTATATATTTATTTTAATTATTGAGGGAAGATCTTTATCGAAATAACGAAGCAAAATTGCCAAAATAATGAATAAATTTCACGTTAATACTACGAAATAAATATTTATCATTTAACGCTCGTTAGTTTTAGATATAATGTCTGCTCATAACAATTCTTCTAAATTACTCTCTGGTTATGTTATATTTTAAAATTTCAAGGTTAAATTTCCGTTCCTATAAAATATTCATCAACTTTTCAATGTAAAATTACCGGATTTAAATCGTACACGAATATATTGATTTTGTATTTCTCATAATAAGTAGTGTTGTGTTTATTTTATTTAGACTACATAACATGAAAACTCGTAGTACTCCAGAAGAACCTCCTAACATAGCAGCTGGCGTAAAAGCTCGAAGGACAGCTCGTATGGGCTCTCCGTCTTTACGAGTAAATACCGATTTGCAAAATGATGAAGGCAGTAATTCTCAACCTGGACCATCAGCCTCTCAACAGAAAACTGAAGAGCCTGCCTCCAAACCGCGTCAAAGTAAATCATACTGTCTCTTTTAGCTATTTGCATTGTTAGAACCAAAAGTTCCTTTACGAGAGCTGTGGACACTAGAAGACCGAAGGTTATTCTTTGAGGGTGTTCGTATTGTAAGTTGGAATTCCATGAATTATTTGTATTTTTAGTATGGTCGTAATTACAGAGAGATCGCTCGTTATATCCAATCTCGAGGCCATCGAGTGGATATATCCACGGGCGCTTTTGCTAATCAAGCTTCAACATCTTGTGAAGCCTCAGGTACTGCAACGAAGCCAAATGCCCCAACCGTAATTTCTCCAGTTGCAGCTGCTGCCGGTCTATTGCCTAATAACCCCGCAACTGCACAATCTGTAGGTCGTACCAAGGCCCAAGTGCGTGTGTTCTATCAGCAAACTTGGCACAAACTTCGAAAGTACGTCACCTTTCCTGAGGAGGTTCCGTTGCATGTTCGTGAGGTCTATGCCATTGTCAACTGGTCGGTCATGCGTTCACGCATCAAAAAAAGTATGTTTCCTTCTTTGGTCCTTTCGAATGTACTGCATCATAGATTCCCTTTTAAAGAGGATATTCTCATTGTTCATGATACCTATTCTGTCAGTTTTATTCTGGATTTCTGCCCTATAATGTCTGATGTTGATCAGGCTATCTCTGTTTACTTCCATTTTTACACAGACAGGAAAGTAACATTCCGCCACTCGTTTGTTCAATGTCATGCATCCTTTCAATAGGTGGGTATTTATATAAGTTAATACGTGCTAGAATTGAGAGAATAAGTAAGTGATAGCTAAGGGGTTCGTATTTTTAATATTGTAATTCTAAAGACCATTGATTCAAACTCACCTTCGGTAAACTTTTCTATATTTATTTATTTATTTCAAATGGCTGGCTTTATGATATTTATCA
>UZAE01002056.1:0-10475 GCA_900617975.1 Rodentolepis nana
TCCAACTGAGTCCACGTGGCACATTTTCAAGTTCCAACCCGATCGTAACGTTGGATTTAGATCCGATTTTGTTAATTTTGGTAAAAAATTTTAGCTTTAGATAAATTATTCAGCATTCTCTTGTAAGTCGCCATCTGATGGTTGTGAGAAATCGCCGATGATAATAAAATTCAGTTTAAGTATTTATATCAAATGGTAGGCTATATGATAGTTATCATAAGCCCTTTAGTTGACTGCAGGCTTCACAGAGGGTGAGGAACGTCAAATCGAAAAAAGTCGAGAGGGGGAGGGAACAAGAGAGTGTTTTAAAGATGTAAAAGAGACAGACACAAAGGTAGATGAAAGGTGGGGTGAGTACTTTGGAAGTGATCGAATATACCATACAGTGGGGTCATGATCGCTTGAAGTTTGAAGTCAACTGCCGGTTTATAGACTTTTTTGCCTCATGATTATACGTTGCCCAGGGTGCACCACGTGGAGGTAAGTCTATCGCACACCCCAATTCAGTTTAAGCAATATAGATCATTCGTGTTTCGATTAACAATTACATATCTCAAATTATGGCGTTTATAATTTGAATTGGCATACTCTCTGGTTTGCTCCAATTAAATTGACATTTGTGTCAGTATTCTGGTATTTAAAAATTTTACTTTGATATGAAAATTTTAATTCAGTACTGATCTAGAGCTCCTGTTAAAACCGGTTAAGGTACGAACTGAGTTCATTGAAATAAAATCGATAAAGTTTGGTGTTGTTTAACCCTCTTCCCTCCGTTCCGTTGAAACGTTATTTACCAATCGACATACGGCATTTTGGAGCAAGTAAGACCATTTTGAAACTAAGTATATGAACTCGTAGCTAATTTGACTTAAATGAATCATAAAGCAACTTGTTATCAAGGTTAGATTAATCGATTATATGAGCACTTATCCTGTCAGTTGAACTGTCTCAGGAGTTCAGCAAAATCAGCTAAAAAGAATAACACTACCTTCGCAGTAACAGCATGTTTTACTATTATTTCGATGACTGGCATTAAATATGGTTCGTGTTCGTATTCACCCACACACACAGCTGAACTTGCACATTCTAAAACAGTATTTGTATGAGCATTGAAAACAGCTGACATTTGTGGATTCGATTGTGACATGGTCTGTGCGACACAGTGTGTGTAAGGGTAGAATATGACAAATTACGGTGTGACATGTACCAAGACTGATGATGGAGTAGTGACGTTCTGACTGTTCAATGGATTAAATGACTCACGAAGAATCACTAGCAGAAGATGTTGGTTAATAACGAGGATTTTCCCATGCACTCGTTTGTGAAGAATGTTAGAATTTCTCCATTTGCTCTTATTCGTCCTTCTTACTTCACTGTTTTTATACCCAATGCTGATTCATTCGTCCAACCCGAAGTTGAGTCTTCCTACTGAACGGAAACTTTTGACTGCCAGTCACAAACTTGTGACTCATTTTCAAAATGTGGCATAGTCTGTAGCCTTGGTATTGATTTCAACAATTAATATTAACTATTTTAATCAGTAATTACCTTAAACTTGACGTAATGAGTAATTTTTGTGTCTCTAAAGTTATAGGTCACAAGGCAATTGTTAATTTATGAGTATCATTTGATGTGAGTGGCTAACTTCACTGAGCACTTCCTGTCATCACCTGGAGTAATAAGGTGTCACTACTTTACCAACGTGACATTGGAACACCTATCTTCTATGGTTATTGTTATATAGCTCATCTCCTGTTTTCCATTAGTGAAGTTAACAAGAGACGTTTTTGATAGATTTGAATAACGTTGTCTGTTTATAGCCTACTAAATTTCTGAGTTAAGGGATTACTCCCTTTTACTTTTGCTTGTACGATTCTTACCAACTTTAAGTAATTATTCATTTTCTTGAAATTGAATAAATTCGGCTGATTTGATAACAATAGTAAGGATAAAATAAAGTGAGCCATAATCAATTATTACCAAATTTAGTAGGCTATATTATTGGATTTACGTTGACTCTGTACCAGCATACATCTAAATAATATCAAAAAAAGTTTTCTGGCTCGAATTTTAAAATAAATGACAATTTCTTTAATTTCACTTTGTAAGAATTATTACGAAAGCTCTACTAATTTCACTAAGTTCATGTATCCAAGTAATTCCCGAACTAAAGTTAATAAGTTAAAGCATTGTGGAATACACAACGATCTCATGGCTGAACAAAGTGCTAACATGCGAAGGTGTGGCCGTGCTACTTGTCGCATAGAAAGCAAGTGAAGTCATGAGGTTGGATACCACTCGTCCAGGCGCCAGTCAATTGTCCCTACATTGTTTAACAAAGGCACCATTATATTATAATGGCTAAGCTTCGTGTTACTGGCATACAGCCCTCTATAGTTGTGGGATAACTTTGCTAAAACTGGGAACCATTCCATAAAAGGTGATCTTGCTAAAGTTGTTACTGAGCAAACGTTAAGATATAGTAGTGCAGCAATCCTCTACACCGCTCAATTTCAGCAAAACATTTGATTTTAAAATGATTTTTATAAATGAAACTTCCAAGTTATTCGAGAACTAATTAAAATTGGCAAGTTCGACTACAGCTAATGAAGTCAAGAGTAGATATATTATTTATTTAATTCAATGGAGCTTTTTGCTGCCTACTAATATTGAGATAATCATAACTTTAGTTCCGCCACAATATGGAAGTAGTTTTCAATGAAATAAACAAAAGAACTACCCACCTTTTCAGCAACCCTCTCAATTCAAATTAAATTTCATTATATCCTAAGAGGATCAAATCCTTTGAGCAAAATGTGTGACAATGAAATCGAGTATGTTTGCTTTGCCCAGTAACCAATTGATTTTTAGATGCTGGGTACGAACTATACCACCCTAAGAGTTTGGGTAGAAATATCAAAACATTTTGCACTCTGGGAAAAATAAGACATTTTTTTCGCCAATGGAGTAACGAATTTCGCCTAGGTAAACTGGCCTTTTTGGACCCCACGGCCCGGCTGACATTTTCACCTACTGCTGACCAAAAGTACGCGTCCTTAACAGTCTAATCTATGACTAGTTTAAGTCATAATCGAGGGGTCACCTTTGTAGATTGGCCCATATGGTCTCTGACCTCTCGGAAGTGTGTCACTCTCTGAGAAATTTCGGGAAATAAAATAGCCAATGAAAATTGGCACTAATTCCTCTAAACTAGAAATAGAACTGAATCTTGTACTTATTTTGTATAAGTGACATCTTGATATGGTAGATAGTTAAACATTATTTCTAGAAGAGAATCCATTATTTTATGTCTTATATTGAAAATTTATTCTATAAACTCCACATGAATTCCAATTAGTATATTTATTTATTTCAGGTATGTTTTTCAATTTCGGTTTAGGAGCTTGCATTGAAAATTGATCTGGAAATGACGGCATAATACGTGTAACTGTAGTGATAGTTTGACTCTTAATTGTGTGGCAACTGTCATCATTTAAACGTTTCAACCTCATATTAGCTTGTCCCATTTGTCAAATAAATGTGTTTTTTCTTCGAATTTCAGAACGTTGATATTTTTATACCTTCACGGTAGACACCATTCAAATGAACTTTATAAGTCATCGAGAATAAATGATCTTTTAAGTTAGCTAAAATAAATCTAGACTTTGTAATAAAAAATAATAAAAAATCACAATGCCATTAATTTAAGTAATCGTGCAAGAAGGCATTATTTTAATAATTTGGCGCGAATTTCAATTTTTTGACAAAGCTATTTGGCAAACATGTTCTAAGGGATTAAAGTAGTTTGAAAATTACTTGACCTATATTCAGGACTGATCAAAATCACAAAGTTGCAAAAAAATATATTTTGGATTTTTTCAGATCTATTTGTTCATGATAAACATTCCATCTGTTCAAAGCTCATTTCAGAATCGCAAATATGGCATTAGAATGCACACTGAAAAGTGAGCGTTCTTTGGCCTCTCGAGGCACCCTTTGGCCTTTTAGAATTCATTTTAATCTTTAACTCAAATATTCTGTCGGTAGTAGTTATGGAATCATGATTACTTCATTTCGTTGAATAGCCTTGAATTCGGTTTATTCATAGGGTGTGCCCATCCGAAATACATGATGCGGATATTTGCTTTTTTTAAAATTGGCTTTTTCTCACTTTGACCCTCGTTAATTTATTGAACTTTCATGAGTGCGAAATAACAGCATGAAACCACACACATTAAATGAATAATGAAATTGCTATTGCTTACTTTGAAAATTGGTTGTGTCCGGTAAAGCTAACTTTATATATGTAAAATTGGGGTGTGCGATAGACTTATCTCCACGTGGTGCACCCTGGGCAACGTATGTCTATTAACTGGCAATTGACTTCTGACTTCAAACTATCATGACCCCACTGTATGTCATATTTTACCCCTTCACAGTACTCATCTTACCTTTGCCTTTGTGTCTGTCTATTTTACATCTTTGAATCACTTTTCTGTCCCCCTCTCGACTGTTTTCACTTTGATGTTCCTTCTCTCTGTGAAGTCTGCAGTCAACCAAAGGGCTAATGTAACTATTGAAACACCTGCCGTTTGAAATAAATAAATATTGCATTACAATAGGTTGCAGTGGTTTGCAATAAAGCAAATATAAAATTAATGTGAGCCTTAAAGTGTCTACTTTGGAAAGTTATATAATTTAACCGTATCTTTTTGGATGAAAGGAGAATTTGGTGGAGTGAATCTGACTGATAATCTTTCTTCCTTAATTTAATTGGCTAAATAATTTCGTTCTCCTTTGGGAGCCTAAGAAGAGATGATTCGATGGTTTCAGGTCTAAAAATCACAATAAGCAGATAAATTAAGGCGTTATTTGAAGGAGTTTATTCTCCAAAAAGATGTACCCTTTGAGGTGATATCCAATATCTTCTTGAGTCAGTGAATTAATGAACAAAAGTACTTCTTTTCTCATTCATTTGCATCGGGGAGTGCGATAGACTTACCTCCACGTGGTACACCCTGGACAACGCATACTCATACGACAAAAAGTCTATTAACTGGTAGGTGACTTCTCACTTCAAACTACTTTGCCCCGACTCTATGTCATATTTCACCACTTCCACAGTATTCACCTTATCTTTTCTCTGCCTGTGTATCTATTTGTCTCTTTAACGTTCGTGAATCATTATTCTGTCCCCTCTCTACTTTTCGTCACTTTGATTTCCTCCTCCTCTCTGTGAAGCCCCAAGTCAGCTAAAGGGCTAATGATAACTATCAAATCGCCTCCCATTTGAAATAAATATATGTAAAATTTTCAATAAATTAGTGGTTAAAGTAATCTGATAATTGAAAAATTGCATCTGTCCGTGTTTATATTCTATCCAACTGTGCTGTTGGGTCGATTCATCCAGCCATGCCAAGCTAGTCATAATTGATCAAAGAACGACGTAGTTATGTAAATAATCTTTGAACACTGTGGGCTCGGTCACTCAAATTCGCACAGATATCCGTAAGCAAATGGCCTTTCACCCAGAGATGTCAATTGTCATATGGCCTGGGTGGTGCTTTTTCACTGCATTCAAATTTGTAATTGCTTTGGGACGAAATGAGGCGTTCTTTAAATGGGAACAACTGCTTATTAAAAGCTACATTCCCACTGGAAAAGAGTCTATTGAATGTGTCAAGTAAAGGAAAAATATTGGCTCTGAAGAAATAGAATTTCACCTTTGAAGAAGTATTGAAAGTGCTTAGGCCCCCTAGGTCAAATATATTTCCAGAATACGTCATGCCACTCATGTTGAATGTTTATTTTTGTGTTATAGCGAGATAAGAACTACCTCTTCTTCAGTCTTTAGTTGGTAGCTGAGGAAACCGGCTGATGCTGCCATAAACACTACGGTAAATAAAGGTTGTATTTTATTCATGATATTGGAGGTCTTCAAGACTCTTTGTACAACGACTTTAATATTTATTTATTTATTTATTTCAAATGGTAGGCGTTTTGATAGTTATCATTGGACCTTTAGCTGACTTCGGGCTTCACAGGGGGAAGGAACATCAAAGTAACAGAAAGTCGAGGGATGGGGAACAGAAGAGTGGTTTACAGTTGTAAAAGAGACTGACGCAAAGGCAGAGAAAAGGTAGAATGAGTACGGTGAAAGTGGTAGAATATGGCATCCAGTGGGGTTATGATAGTTTGAAGTCAGAAGTCAACTACCGGTTAATAGACTTTTTTGCCGTATGAGTATATGTTGCCCAGGGTGCGCCACGTGGAGGTTGTAAGTACACGTTGCCCAGGGTGCACCACGTGGAGGTAGCCGTATGGAAGTGATAAGTCAACTGCCGGTTAATAGACTTTTTTGCCGTATGAGTGGGTTGCCCAGGGTGCACCGCGTGGAGGTAAGTCTATCGCATGTTGCCCTGACGATCAATAGACTTTTTTGCCGTATGAGTATACGTTGCCCCAGGTTAATAGACTTTTTTGCCGTATGAGTATACGTTGCCCATAGTGCACCACGTGGAGGTAAGTCTATCGCACACCCATCTCACTAGTTAATAGACTTTTTTGCCGTATGAGTATACGTTGCCCAGCGGTTTATAGACTTTTTGCCGTATGAGGTCACGTTTCCAAGCCATTTAATAGACTTTTTTGCCGTATGAGTATACATTGCCCAGGGCGTACCACGTGGAGGTAAGTCTATCGCACACCCCACATTGCTATTTCGCACAACGTGGAGGTAAGTCTATCGCACACCCCATTCATTAAATATATCACGGAGGTAAGTCTATCGCACACCCCGTATTTTAGACTTTTTTGTCGCATGAGTATACGTTGCCCAGGGTGTTAGACTTTTTTGCCGTATGAGTATATGTTGCCCAGGGTGCGCCACGTGGAGGTACGACTTTAATATGATTTACTCTTTGAAGAAGTCAATACACCAATCATACTTTTTGATAGAACAAGAAACTACACTTAAATGTCTCTAATTTTAAAGTAAACTTGTGAGGAATTAGGATTAGGTATTTAGCCGCAGACAACTTCCGTATCCAAGCTTCAACTTTTGTTTAGTGATCTACACTTTTCTTCAATTTTTAAAATTCTACCCATTCGATTTGGGCCGGGGGGTGAACCAGCTTGGCCCTGCGTTTCTACCATCAAATATCAATTAGGCAATTTTAGATTCCTAAAATTGTATTTTAAGTAGCCCAATCTCATATATTCGTTTTAATTTAATTTAGAATAAGCTGGGTTTTGTATGTTCTTCTTTAAATTTTCAATTTGCTAAAATTTTATCGATATCTTATCTCAACACATTTAAAACCTACCTTTTGATGAGCATTACTTCTTAGCAATTTGACACTTTTGGAAAACCGGAAAAATTATTTAGTCAACCTCGCGTCAGTGGTTCCATGGTGTCATTATAATCGTATGATATTTGTTACGTGACAACTTTGTGAGCTTACATCTTACCACAATAACACCCCTCCTCACCTCGCATTAAAGAAGCAAAGACGCAATAATGCCAAAGATATGTCAATTTTGGCTGTTAAATAAATAAGATGTATGCCTGGTAGTCAATAAGGTTAAGAGCATATTTTTTACTAGTATTTGTCTAAGGAAAATGATCCCGGTTCTCAACGATCTTTAGAAGAAGTTGTAAGGTAAATTGTATTAACCCTAGGTGGGAAAACTAAAAAAAGACATTTGCCATTCCCATTTATACGAACTTCTTTCCCTCTAGAGAAAGCAAAGTCAGAAGTCATGGAGGGACTGGGTAAATGTGACGTAGCTGTCATCCAAGGGCATAGATTGGCTGTTCCTAAGATCACAGAGTTCGATCGAAAGATCTATTTGAGTACCCAATGATCCTAAGATTTGTAATTTTTGAAATTTAGAAGAGGTCCTTGATCCGTTTATTGCAATTCTTTTTATTTTTCGTAAACTATGGTCTCCGGTCAATTATCAAAGGCATAATTAACGACATTTACAAAGAAACAACTACCTAACGGAAAAGATTATCTGAGTATGATTGACTCTTCGTTTATTTATTCATGCAGTTTTATGTTACGATGTGATAGAAAGCACTTTGAGTTGTAAATCTTTGTGTGATAGTTCCATGATTTCAGTTCTTATTTTTCTCATGTCTTCGTAGCTTATAATCACCTAAACATAGTCAGTGGTTTTTATATGCCGATTGTATTGAATAATATCGATAATTGGATTATTTAATGCAGTACCATTCTAAAATTTGCACATTTATCCTTTTATCTACCATATTTTTAGAGCTGAAATTGAAAATAGCTTTTGAAAAGATTGTATTAAACTTTGGATGTGCGATAGACTTACCTCCACGTGTTTCACCCTGGGCAAGGTATTCTCATACGCAAAATATTATATAAACCGGTAATTGACTTCTGACTTCAAACTATCATGACCCCATTGTGTTATATTCCACCACTTCCATGGTACTCTCCTTACGTTTACTCTGCCTTTGTGTCTGTCCATATGTCTCCTTTACATCTGTAAATCACTCTTCTGTTCCTCTTCTCGACTTTTTCTCGCTTTGATGCTCCTCCCTTCTGTGAAGGTCGTAGTCAGCTTAATGGCTAATGACAACTATTCAAAACGCCTGCCATTTGAAATAAAATAAGATATTTAACCTGCCATGCCTTAATCAGTGTTTTAATTTCTTTCTTCTATCCACTTTTTAGGAGATTAATATTTGTCTATGCTCGATAAATTTATTTAAATTTATATATTTCTCCTAAAGAAAGAAAAAGCATAAGAACACTCTCTAATTTCATACTCATTAAGTTTGATAGTTCTTATCCTTTGAGGGGCAGAATTTTGTAAACCTGTGCTTAAATAAAGATTAGGGCAATATTACCAATAGCAGTTAGTCTGTGAAGACGTTGCAAAAGAGGTAAATTACAAATTTGTGTTTTCACAATTTTCTTATTTCATAGAATTGCTACTCAATAAATTTAGTAGGACTGTTTTCAAAACTACCAAAATGTGGTTTTGAAAAATGTGCTTTCCATTTTGCAGTGGTATGCTTTTTCGCGTTAGGAGAAGTTCAATTTTATTGATTCTAATTAATGCCTTAATGCCATATTACTAATGGTTCAACAGAACATTATGCAACTTTTTTGTAAACAAACTAGCTCGGTAAACGCCCTGCATAAATTTGTACATTTTAAGAGATGGCTTGCCACTGTTCAAAGCTAAAAGAGGGTTTAGTTACTCCTTCATTTCATTAAGTAAAAATCGCAATTGAAGCTTCCTAATATACGCTAGATAAATAGGTTATTGAGTAAGATAAGGTGTTTCCTTCATTCAGGCAGGGAAATGTATAAATAAGTTGGAAATTTCATATATTGAGGCCTCATTTAGATTGGTGCATTGGGGCTACTAAGTTTGAACGAAAACCAACCCCATAGTATATTAATAGAAGCAATTCAATAATCGCATATTTTTCTGAATCCGAAGGCAAAAATAATGCCATGAGTCTTTTATTCTTGTTCTAATTGGACTAGTGGAAAAATAGTTATGATTGTGGGAATGTTATATGTGGAATATATATCAATGTTAGCTTAATGGGATTGGAGATTCTTCAATTTCTCATTTTCCAACTTTGCAGAGTAAGTACTGTTGCTTTTCCAAAAGATATTTGGAGGAGGTTTGCATTGAATCTGACGACATTCTAGTATCTAGGCCTTTCTTTACCCATGAGTTCAATGAAGCTTAAGATGCCGATAATTACACTGGAAATTCTCATTCAGCCTTGAGCCAAAAGAATAGTTGTCGCTTCCATAGAGAAAAAACGCACTGCTTTCTTTCCTCGAATATTTAAGTTTATGAACGCTATCGAAACCAGTTGAATTCCTTTGGATTAAAATTTACTCTTTTGGAGATGATAAGCGTCAATTAGGTAATAAGACCTAAGCTACGCAACCATGAACTCATTCACAAATTAGTGGATCAAATCTTGAAATTTAAGAAGTAAGACATGAGGCATTAAACTACATCAGCTAATTTTAAGGGTGATTGCCTGTCAAAGTCGAGATGCAAACAAAGTAAACACTTTTCAATGTTAAACAAAGAAAATACATTTTGGTGAAAGTAATTTTACGCCTTACTTACGTTTAAGTTAATTTTCAGAGTAAGACGAATAATTTCAAAATGCTTTGGCATCGGAGGTGACATGGTCAATTGCCAACTTTACCACTTCACAAAGGGGTGTGCAATAGACTTACATTCACGTGGTGCACTCTGGGCAACGTATACTCATACGGCAAACAAGTCTATTAATCGGCAGTTGACTTCTGACTTCAATTACCATGGTCTATGAATCGGCAGTTGATTTCTGACTTCAAGCTACCATGACCCTATTGTATGCCATATTCGACCACTACCACAGTACTCACCTCTTTTTTTCTCTGCCTTTGTGTCTGTCTGTCGTTTTTACATCTTCT
>UZAE01002057.1:0-10473 GCA_900617975.1 Rodentolepis nana
ATATGTGAACTCATTGGTTTTTTCTAGGGTAGTATCCTTGTACCTTAGAAGTGAGTTTATGCTGCGACGGGCCAAAGAAAAAGTTTGGAATGCAGTTTTCGCTGTGTTAATTAACATTCTATTGTTGTCGCACCAGTTTGCCAGTAGTTTAAGTGCATAATTTAGGGCACTTTCTGTCCTCTCCTGAGCGTTTTTCTTAGGGGCGGAATACCATAGAACAAGATCATCTGCATAGAGTAAACACTTGATGCCCGTGACTGTCTGTACCAATTCGGCCTGTTTGTAAGAGATTGGATTTTGATAGAGCATTTCCACATCTGACTTTTCAATCGACAAACCTTTGCTTGTATCTTTGAATTGGGGTTATTACCATAGGCTCAAATAGTAATCTAGTTTGGGTCGCTTCAACGCAGGACTTCAGGCTCAAACGAGATAAAATTACTTGCAGTTTTACTAAATAAGAGAGGGTTTAAAATGATACATGACATGTCTTTGGGGAAAACCAATTCCAATAGAGACGAAATTAGAATTAACATAGCTATTTGTTTATCTGCATCAATAGGGGTGTTTTGCTAAATTTCAAATTGTGTTTGAAGTTTGGAACAGTACTACAAAGATGCTTTCAACTTAGGAAATCAATCACGTATGCCAATTCTAGCATTATCTAGCAAAGTCTTAATTACGTTATTAAAAGACCTTTAAGTGCTCAAGTGGTTAATAAGTGCACGAAGTTATTAGCCCATTTAAAAGAGGTCACTCAAGGTAATTGTAACCCCTTATTAAGATGTAGTGCCCAAACCGCGCTCACTCTAAACGGGTTAGTTGAGTAATACGCTTTGTCCCAACAAATAGATGCGTTTTAAAGGAACTAAATGGTTTGTTAGACAAAATTCCAATGCTAATAATCTTTTATGCTGAAATATCAACACGCATAACTATTCTTTCCAATGATCTTCCAAAACCATATAACCACAGGAAAGCTTACTTAAAAGTTTTATTTCAAGTCTGATACCCACAATTTATCTATCTAATCTTCCAGCACCTATTATTGTCAAGGTGTAAATATTGATATTAGTAATAATTTAATATTCGGTTCTGAAGGAATCCCCCACTTATTGGAGATAACAAATTACCCTAAATTTTTTGGATGAACACAGAAGAAATCTGCTCATCAGCTGGAAGATCCGTCCCCTTCCCCTGAAAATTCCAATATTTCTTATGTAAATAAATAAATGCAGTTTCCGCCTATTACCCCTCCTATAAAAGACGTTTTATAAATGTGTCAGTTTATTGAAATCGCTACCGACCATTTTTGAGCAAATTTGATGCATTTGATGATGTATTATTTGCTCGGTAAATCGATGTATTTGATCTAACCTAAAGGTATATTCATTCGAAAGGAACCATCTCCATACCATACTAAAATCTTAATTTTTTCAGGTGTCATCTGATGGGCAAGAAAATTGAACTATTGCTGGCAATTTTCCGATGCTTAACCTCGAAAGTGCCGAGAGGTCAAAGGCAAGCATCATTTCTGACTGATGGCATCAAAAACTATATTTTATTTGCAAAAGAAAATTTGGACACACTTCTAATAGCTAAATAGCATGATGTGAATAGTGTGAACATTAGAACAATTTAAACTAAGGAATAATCGTTATTTGTAATTTTGGTAGAATAAATAGCACAATTTGTGTTCAATAAATAAAAGCTAAGATTTTCTTCTTGCTTAATCCGCATGTCTAAATATAGTACATTTGTTTACGTCTCTTCTGATAATTTTACACACATTTCCTTAACGTGATTCAACTTTGAAATAATGTGACCTGAAGCAAGGAAAATAATCTCAGACTTTACATTTGAAAACTACTGGTAACTAATGAAATGTTTTTAGTAATTAAAACTATAATATGAAAGTGGTTTATTACCGAAGATATAACATTATTTGAATAGGGACACATATTTATAATAGCACAGTAAGTTTCATGTGAATGAATATATTTCAAATATTCAGAGGAAAAATGCAATTTAAACGTCTCTAAGTGGTTTAAACATTTGGCCAGAGTGATCTTAGGTAACTATTACATGATTAACTAACTAATCGTTTTAAGTATAGGAAGGTAAAATGTTCAACGAAAAATATTTATGTGAATTTCAAATATATCAAAAAAATCGAATAGAAATAATAATGCCAGAGTGAGGCCAGCAGCAATCTAGATATACCGTCTATTTCCGTTTCGAGAAGTATAGAATTGTGGTTGCCTATATCTCGGGTTCTAGACTTTCTCTTAACGTATATACGATTAAATGAATCAGTTGGAAATCATTTTCGTTCCTGTATCTAGAATAAGCTGCCAACGTAGTCTGAGTTCAATTACTCAGGGCCAACAAACATGCTGAAGCGAACCTTCAAGTGCGTATTAATTTAATTAACAAAAAATAAATCAGATATAACAAGCAGATAAATGACACTGTAAGAAGAAATAATTAAGAATTTGGTAATCATGATAAAATATAGAAAAACTAACTACAACCGTGTAAAAAGGAAAGTCGGGAAAACTTCTGATAACAGTCCAATATAGTAATATAGAAACGCAATAAACATAGTCAAAATCAAGTTAAAACAAGGCAGAAAATATGCTAATATATAAGAAAGTCTTCCAGTGATTCATATGAAACATTTAATGACGTCATAAAAATTAAAATTGTATCACTGTGCAAATTAATTGACTCATCGTCAAAAATATTCAATTTCAATAAATCTTAGTCGAAAAGTGTGGCTATAAACCATTTTACTCTAATAATGCTTCCTTTTATATTCTCAAAATGTAGGTTTATATAATTTTCCATAATAAGTAGTAATCACGATTTTCTAGATATATTTAACTTATATTTGCTATAAAAGCAGTTAAATAAATGACTTAATGAATATCTTTGACTAAAAAATTATTAGGCTTATTATAAATTAAAAAGCTCACGTTTGTTTATTCGCATTTGTTTAATTATTGCAAAAAGACCTAACTGTGAAGCAGCAATATTATTGGTTAGTTTATATATTGATGAATTTTCTGTCAGCATATTTTCAGCCTAAAACGTGGGTTTTTCTCGTGTTTCCGTGTATGATTATTAACGTATTATAAAGCTATTTTAATTATCATTTGCGTTTCTATAAAATTTTTACAAATAAACTAAAACAACTAAAGATATTATTCGCAATCCTATTCGCTTATCTTATCATGCAATTTAACCAATTAAATGCGTGGCCATCGCGTGTACGACCGAATTGAAATAGGATATATGTTAAGATTTAATACTGAATGTTGTATTGTATTTATTCGAAACTTGATCTGTTCCATGATTTAGCTTTAACTTTCATGCTTTATCATTTGGTATTGAAAAGTCGTTGTAGCTTTTTGGATCAGTTATTTTTATTTATTCAGTTCTGTGCTATTTTCTTAGTTGTTATATTGTTCTTTGCTACTAATACTAATATTTCCTCCGTTATTAATTGAGTATTGTTGAGAGCTGTACTATTGTATTATTTTTTCTTTGTATTTATTTGATATAAGTGTCTAACCTTTTAATTTTTTTTGAGTTAGTAAGTCACCATTTCCCAGACCATGACAACAGTCATCGTTGATAGTCAACGAGCATGGGGAACTGTTGTCGGTAAGTTGTTCTCTATTTTTTGCAAAATAATTTATCTCTTGTACGTAACTGTTTTTCTTTTTTAATCAAGTTTCTGTGACGTGAACTATCGATGTATATTTAGTCATCAGTTAATTATGCTTTCTTATTTTGAATTTTTCTGCCATTGGTACTTGCTCTTATTTATTCTGTATGGACTTTATGTGTTGTGTTATGGTTTAACGTACAGGTCTATTTTTGTTCACCCATGTCTATGTCTGATAGTATCAGGCTTTATCCATTTGCAAACATGAATTTTCATACTCTTTTTGCACGTTATTCTTATGTACTGTTTTTATATCTTTGTTAAACGGATGTACTCTTCATAGCAATTATTCTCAATTTTTTGTATCTTATCTCTAGGAGGTTGTCTATTCATGGTTTCAAATGGCTCTAATGTTGATGGTATAGAGGAAGCGCTTGACTCTTTAGATGTTTGAAATTTGTTTGTGTGTGGAGATTGTTGTGGCAATATTTTTATACCTTCGTTGTCAGGTTGTACTACATTAAATTTAGTAATGATAATATCCCCACTGTGTAGAACCACTTCCGCTCCTCTGATTACTTGCGACTGTGGGTTTTAGTTAAAGCGTTTTTCACTAAAAGGTTAGACAAAAAATCTGGAATTGCACAATTTTACACATCTAATATTAATAACTCGATTGTTCAATGATAAGCGAGTTTTGGTTTACTATAAGGTGAATCTGATCTCAAAGCCCATGCGGAAATTTTAGAATTATCTTTCTTATTATAATAGAAGCAGTAAAATTATTTCCGGAATGAGTCGAGGAATCAAACCATTTTTTTGTTTCACCCTAAATGAGAAATAGGTATTCAAGTCTACATTGTATAATACCCGCTTTTTATTAGCGTTTGAGCTTAACGAAAATCGTTGACAATGTAATTTAAAAGTTTCGAGTATGCGGATTAAAAATCTTCAATATTAATTTAGGTGCTATTGAGAGGTATTAATCAACCGTTTTAGCTGTCTATTCCTAAGTTAATGGTGTCAGAGAAAATTAAAATTTGAAAAGGAGTCGGCAAATTTTGAATACTCAACCCTTTAATGCCCGAATCATTTTTGAAAAATGCACCCAATTGTACTCACGCGTGTCTCCTAGTAGACTGATGCCGCCGACGTGATGAGTTTTGTTGGTATCAGACGAAGGCCATAGAAGTATTGAACATGTTTCAAACGGCAATGGTGCCTTCTGTTAGGAGTCTAGTACCAATTGAGCTTATTTTCAAAGAGCACCGTACAGTCTTGCAGAGCGTTAAAGGGTTACAAGTGGTCAATAGGGTTGAGGTAAGTAGAATCCGTTTTCAAGGCGCACCTTCCTTGTTCATTTTGGGGCTTGGTTAAATACCAGCTGCGCATATCCACTAGCTATTTCATATTGAGGGCCAAAATGTGGATTTTTCCTTTTCCATGAAATGTATCATACATCATTGGCAATGGTCAGGCAACTGTAAATAGCTTTTAGAGTCTTAGTTTAAGACATAATGATGCTAAGTTTATTGACGACCTTTCGGGATCTTTTCTTTGCTCCTGAACTCTGTGGGCCCCCGGCACCCAATTGAAAAAAAGTACATTTACACGCCTTCATTTTGCGGTATCTGTCTCTTCAGAGAATAAGCTTCCAGAAATGACGCACTCATGTATGAACCTGAGAATTAAAACTTTTAGTCAACAAATGGCTATCTTGCACTTCTACGAAAATAAATATCAAGAATTCAGTGCTCATCAGTTTATCCAGTGATCGGATTGATTTAAACAACTGTTTATTGAAGAAGGATGACATAATTCAATACCCTTGTCTTGAGGCACTATTCTCCTACTATTTGTTACAATATTTGATATGGAAATCGCTCGCCTAAACGAGTTTGGCAGTTTGGAAGACGCATGCCTTATACCTCTCTTCAGTTCTTCTTTTTTTGGCAAATGGTCAAACAGATTGCAAAGAAAAGGGAGTTGGTGGGTGGAGGGATGGAGGGAGGGAGGGTGTGTTTGCGTCTGACCACGTGGTTGAAACATGCTTTCCGGCAGAATAATTCATTCTGGTCCAACTGTGGGCAAATCGTAAATCTCGATTCAGTTAACTACTTCTTAAATCAGAAATCCCTGATGCCTGATTATCAATAAGTATTTCATCTCTCTATTTTTATCTCAGACTTCTATTTAAGACAGCGCAGGCTGCTCGATATTGCAGGAATTTGCTAACTCCACTTTTAAATTCTATTAATAATCTTAATCAGACATTAGGCTTGACTACGTACTCTAGTCTGCGCGTGGGTGTTTAATTCGGGTGTTAAACAGATTTTGGAGCTCTGATTGAGTGGGTCTCCCATTATTCTCTAATTACAATTTCATTCTTTTCTAAAAAGCCCAATTGTCATTCACAATGCTGCTGAAAATTTGCTCCTTGTCATTCACTTTATTTCTAAACTGCCGTTATTTTAATCCCATTCCTTAATGTGTTCTGTTTCACTGGGCCTTGCCTTGACAAGGTATGAAGGATTCACTGACATTGTTTGTTGCTACTTTCATTATGAATGATGAAATTCACGATTAGGAAGGTGTGTTGAGCTTCGAACAGCCTTATTTATACACTAATTCTAAACATGTTATTGATAGAATTAATCCGCTTGTTCTTCACCATAAGTCAAATTGAAATTTTACTATCAAACTGGCTAGAACTATTTCACAATTTATTCTCAATCTCAGACAAACTTTGATGTATTACATTCTAGTCGATGAGTAGACAATTTCATTAGAAGTAATTTACCACACTAATGACATTTACAAAATTGAGGTTTAAGTGCTAAAATGGAAGAATTAGCAATCCCGTTGTTCCACGACTAACTGCTCTAATATTCGACAAGTAAGATAACTCAAACTTGATGTTCAATTTTGGTCTACATCAGGCCAAATTACTTTTGTGGAAGATATTTTCAAATACAGTTCAAAGTAAGCATAGTCATCAATTGCCAAAAACTTGTTTACAGCAATGGCGATGTGAGAAATTGTCCTAGGTTCATTCTCATTACGTGAATCTCGAATTTCACTATCTGTTTTGATGTCCAAAATCAATCAGTGTGCTTTAGGCCGATTAACATCGATTTCCTATACCCTAACTTGGATTATTCGTACAATATCATTTCTATGCCCTTTAAAGGACGAAAAGAGGTAGAGATAGCCCATTATTTAATAATCCTTTTTTCTATTAGTATTATTTATAAGTGATTTTTTGCCCTAATAAATTCGTTCATTTGGATCAATGAGTCCCCATATTAACGTCTTTGATTCTTGTTTTTATTGCTGCATTATCAGCGTAGCGCCATATCCATGGTATTTTATTCATTTATCTATGAAATTATAGGCAAACATATTCACTCGATTATAGGAGTTCCTAATGCAATCAATCATTGCTTATGGTTGTTCACGGCATCAATTAATGTTAATTTGCCTAGATCTAAGTACATTTTTAATGAGGGGAGCATTCTCATAGATATCTTATATTATATTATATACTCTCATGGAGCATGATTCTGGAACCACATCTAACCTGATTGTAGTGCAGTCGAATTGATAACATTAACTTGGCGAATTTTTTGTTTCATTTCAGGCGGTTTCATAGCCAATTTCATACTTGGTGGATTGGCTAAATCCTACGGCATCATTATGGAGGCATTTCAGGATGAGTTCGATGCTCCGGCAGCCATTTTCACACTCACTGGGGGAGTTATCTACATGCTCATGTTCATTCTCTGTGAGTTCTTCTCCTTTACGAAAAATAAACCCTCAAGATATGAAGTTACCAAATGCAGAGTTTCACTTTGTGTGAGCTATGAGAGCCCTGAGTTGTTGATAAGCCTATAAGGTGGTATAGTTTACTCTTCGATGCCCTAATCTTCAAATTTCTTGGATGGACACCCCCCCCCAGTTCATTAGCGAGGTTATGTCTACAATATTGAGAGTTTATTAACTAATTGAGTTAAACATGGGGTAGGTCTTAACACCTCAACAAATTGTTTTTTTCATCCTGTTCAATCAAAGGCTAAGTGAATGGAAATGGGTATGATTATTTAAACGTCATAAGCCAAGACAGGTAATCCGTCTTCAGCTATTCTTGATGCGAATTAATTGCCTATTTGATGAAATGCTACTCAATAACCCCCTGGGTTTCCTATTCATGAGAAATTGTTACTTTAGTGTGATTGCCCTCCTTTTAGCACCCACTCCCTTTATCTTCTGCAATAATCATATTTAGCTTTAACAAGTGCACATGAACCAATTTCGTATTTGCGTATTCCGCAAACATTGAAATTGTTACTAGTGGTTAGATTCAACAATTTTACGACTTACAGCTTGTAAACAGGATAAAATTTATTGCTAGAGAATAAAGTTTAATTTATTTACGTTCATTTATTGCTAATTTGGATGCCTGTGTACATTCTGTAAGTGCCTACCAACAGTCAGCAGACTTTTGCAATGAATTAGCAGTGAAATTTGTCATATTTGTTATGAAAAAAACGAACTGCATGTGATCTATCACCTTAGATTCTTCTCAGTACGCCGGTCGCGTAGTTGTCACTGCGGACGTCTGCTAGAGTAGAGTTCACGCCATCGGTAAGTATACAACACTGGTCTATTCTAGTCAGCACTGGTAGCGGAAGAGTACGAGATTCTCTCATATACGAGACGCTCGATCAATGTAATTTCAAGTACTGCTGGCAATTTTCGCAATGCAAGTTGGGAGTTCTAGGCTATTTTAGTCGAGATTCTTTCATTCCATTCTCATTCGACTTACTCTACTCCTACCTCGTCACCAAAATCACTACTTGGTCAAGCATTAGGTATCGTACTGAAAGTGATATTGAGCGCGCTTATTCGAGGTCTCGAAACGCTCTCATTAAGTGAAAACATTAATTTGCCTTTCTGCCTACACATAGGACCCCTTTTATCGATGTCCACTCCCTATTATCGAGCCCCCCAACCTCTGACAGCATTTTCCTCAATTTTAACACTTCCACCTATTGGAAATCTCTGATTAGCCTCTCGGTTCTACGTAGATACACCTTCAAATGTCATGTATATATACGTCGTCAGAATGGAAAGCTGTTAGCTGATAATTTAAGTTGCGTCTACAAAAGAGGCGACCTTATTGAGTAATTGAGTATGCAAATAGTTAAAGGACTTCGTATATTTTAACCTGTACTAATAGTAACCAAGAATTGGATAATTTTGGATTGTCACCTTTACTACTGCATGGATTGAGCATGATTCACTTCAGATACTGAAAGGCTCAACCAAAATTTTTCCGATGTAGTTTTACATGGTTGCTTTTTTTAATAGATTTGGGGCATTTTGAGCTTGCCCAATTGTTGTGTCATTGCGTTGTAGCCCTACCGAATCACTTTGTGGTTCAGCGCATTGGAGACCGGGCGGTGGTGATGATCGGCGGTGTCTGCGCTTGCATCAGTCTCCTAGTTGCCTCCTTCGCGCCCACAGTTACCGTCTGGGCAATTGCTATAGGTGGTGGAGTTGGTAAGTTTCTTCCATTTCTAACAAAATGGTGTTTGGGTAATTTGGTATGCATCTTTTATCTTTATGCTTCCTTATACCATTTCTCTATCTGAAAATTGAGTATTTCTCAAATACCGTTATCACATATATCATCATCAGCCTAGGCTTGGGTACTACCAGGGTTTTTAAAATTTCGTCCATCCGAATAGTTTCATGAAATGGAATTTTCCGTTTAACCGCCTTGGGCGATTTTTCGGAAAATCCCTTTATGTGCTTTTTTTCATTAATTCATATATTTTAATGAGTCGATTGCACTTTATGCGAAACACTAACCTCACTCACTGAGTCACGCTGAGTTACAAATGCTTTGGTTGGTGGAGAAAATAAAACATTTCATGTAAAATTTTCAAAAAAAAAATAAAATATTTTCAGGAATGTGATTTGTCATTCAAAGTACTAATTATTCTAGTATATGATAGGCGCAATTTTTATAGTAAAGGAGAATGATTAAGTGACGCGTTCTCTAGAAAATAGTCATATATATTGTAATAATATCTAGTTCTTTTGTGACTAGAATAACTTGCTATTGTAATAAACTCGACTACCTGAATGGGCCTTGTTATCTCCTTTTAAATTCCCTGAATCTATACGTATCCTTATTTTCACTGCCTTATTCAGTCACGTTAGTTTTCTTTAATCAAGCCTTCAAGATTTCGGAGTTTTGAATAAAATCTGGAAAAAATGCAGTTTTTCGTTTTTAGCTTTGGGTTTAGCTTACATTTAATTGACATCTCCAGGCTGTTGCATGTGATATGGAAGTTTCGGATCGTCTTTACTAGAACTTTGCTCATCAACGGCACAGGAGTCTAAATTCGCGCCCTCTGAGATAGAAGTCTCATGTCCATGGTCAATGATTGAGGTGGCATATTGCGAGTTTCTCTCTCTCTATCTATTGAAGTCAAATTCCTCCAATGAAAGTCGGGTCTTTTTCAGTTCATTTATTCACTATCCTTATGAAAGCCTATATTGGTTTTTCAAGTTTAGATTCGTTTATCCGGGACAGTCTGCTAACCTTGTCCTTAAAGCCTCTAGTTGAGATCGAAGTTCTGCTTGGTGTGTGGGTGTGTTTGCATGGCGTGTATATGTTTACGTTCGTTGCGAGAGTGTGTGAATCATCTTGGCTGAAATTGTGACTTGGCCTAAAACAACTCTCATCGTTTGCGTCACTGCGGGGGTGGGGCGGGCGGGGGGGGGGGGGG
>UZAE01002058.1:0-10472 GCA_900617975.1 Rodentolepis nana
CCCCCCCCACTAAAGGACTAATGATATCTATCAAAACGCCTGCCAGTCGATATAAATAAATAAATATCTTCTAAGATGGAAATGTCTCTTCTAGATGTTGAAAAATATTTCTCATCCTAGATTTGTTAGTTTTAAAGATTGCCAATCACCAAAAAGCCGTAAATGGAGTAACTAAATTCCTTTTAGATTCTAGACATTGCAAAGCTCATATTCATTACCGTGTTAAAAGTAGATTAAATAGTTTATCAATCGTTCTCCAAAGCTCAAAATTGTATTAACTGGTGTCCTTTTCCTGCAAACTTATGAATTATTTTATGAAAAATAAAAACTCTCTCCCATTTTGTTCTAATCTATGGATATTTGAATAGTTATGAAGGTAATTTTCATATCGCATTATATTGAGATAAATTTGTGAGTGAATCAGAATATTCACAACTTGTCCGCACTTGATTTATTTAATTAATAATGCGAACCACTTCTCGCGGTCATTAGCATTTAAACAAGTATATTGAGGATATTTTGAGCAGAACAGAGTTAATTTGAATTCATTCAATATAGGCTGAATAAATAGGCTTTGATAAAAATTAACCAAATTTTCAAATGACCAATAGAAAATATGAGTTTATATAAAAATCGAAAAAATCGATAAAAGAATGGAGGTAGAAAGCGCGCAGTGGATCACTTTGGGGTTCGAGGGGAACCGCTCCTAAGTAGACTAACATAATACGCTGGTTAGGCGCCTACAAGGAACGAGTGGAAGTAGAGTTATCTCAAAGAGATCATATAACGGTAAAACTTAACACAGCTAACCGCGCTTTGCAATATCGATCTACCTGTCAAGTCCACTGATAAAATAACCGCGCGCCATCTAGAAGAATGCAGATAAACGAATGAGCTTATGCGTCCGAGAGAAAGTTTCAATACTCCCGTGGGCTTATTAATTGGTATGTAACAGAATGTTCCCCATATAAGCGAAAGCACAACTAAAATTGGCGAATAAAAATTCCCCACAGTTTATTTGGAGGAAAAAATATAGTGTAGCAAATTGGTAGGCAATTAGATAGTCGAAAAAGATCCAGTTCCTACTGCAATATTGAACTTTATTTCGGTCCCAAGAGAAAGCTACAAAACTCCTGTGGGCTTATTAATTGCGTGAAAGTGCAACTAAGAGGTAAAAACTCCCCACTGATTATTTGCCCAAAAACTAAAGCGAAGCGAAATTGATAGTCGAGAAAAATTCCGTTCGTACTGCCAATATTAGATGTTAGCATGGTCCCAAGAGAATGCTTTATCCGACTTTTAGCATATTTCGCTTTCAATTCTCTGATGCTCATATACAAATTTAATTGTGATTTAAACAGCAAACATTTTATGCTAAGGAATAAAAATGGCATTATATATAAGCCTTCAGGTTCTATGTTCATTATTTCAGTTTGATCGGAAGATACACATTCTTCGATATGATATTTATTAGAAATGAAATTTGGATTCAATCAATCTCTCGTTGTAAATAATGACTTAAGATATTTGTGGAGAACGTTTCCATTTGGGCTTAATTTTAATGACAAACGGAAAATGTGCACTCGTTTCTATATTAATAATCTCCTTCTTCTCCAATTTATCTGAATATGAGAAATCTAAACACTCCTAACAACACAGCATTTAGAAACGCACGTGTTTCAATAAATATAATTATTATCCATGAAATCTAGTCTATCTTTCACATACACACACACAAACAGACACACAAACACAGTCCTTAAAAAGTCATTAATCGAACTTTTGTTCCCTACTGTTTCACTTTTGCAGTTGTTTGCCTCCGAAATATATAGGTCGTTATAATTAAATTATATTTTAAACAAAATTGGGGCAATGTTGATCACAAGTAGAAAAAGCAGTTGTAGAAGGTTTTCGCTTCTTGTTCCCTTAATTTCAAAGATATTCATGCGTTCATCAATATTCATATTTTCAATTTTTAACTTCAGATTAGCATTTCACTTATTTGAAAAAACTTTTACAGAATAAAGCAATAATTTTTAATTTCGTTTTATATGGTATTGGATAAAAGATAAAAGTGAAATTTAATACAAGTAATTTTGAAGACAACAAAAGACAAAAGGCCTAGAATCTTTCCTACCTTTTAACCTAATTTTTTGCTTGATGATAGGAAATGAAACACCCAAATCAGATTATGAATAATTGCATTGGAACAAAATCAATAGTCACTATACCGATCACTATTGAATGAAAAATGTGGATATTAACAAAAGGCAAAAAATGGAGCTAGTTCGCCCTTTATGGCATCTTAAAAATAAAATGCATTCGCTAAAGTGTGTTAAGTCTTCAAAACGCAAAACTAATCTAGGCTTAAAATATTTCTAGAAACTTCCAATCTTTGATTATATTTTGATTTTCGAAATTTATCGGCCAATAGTGTAACATACAAAAAGGAGAAATACAAATGTGTGATTTTAAGGTTTAGCAATTTGCTTAAAAATTACGGGTGTCTAGGCCACGACGAATAACTTTTTCATTTTATGAATTGCTTTAAATTATCCACTGTTTCTAAATACGTTGATACTCTAGTTCTAATGTTTTTTAACATATTCAAGCAACATGTATCAAATGATGAACGACCGAACAATGATTTAGAACCCATATCAAGTTTTATCCATTGTTACCATAAGTGACAGGCTGACAAATTAAATATCGAAGCATGATTTGCGATCTAATATTGTATGGTGGGACAGCATATTGATTTATGCTTCCGTATTTAAAGGACATGACTCCAACCAAACTCCAAATCATTTACACCATTGTTGTGGAGAAGGGAAATGGAAACACGTTTTTCTTGAAAATTACAGATCGTTGCGAGGTTATTCAGTAGTACGGATAAACAATATAATATGGAAGCAACGTAAACTAAAATGCTAATATCCTCAAGAATAACATTTTCATTTTCAACTTGACAAATCAATATTAGCACATTATTGGTTTGCTTTCCGAAGCTGAAAAATTCTGTGAATTATACCACAAAGCCATAATCACAGAGATTGCATTATTTTTAAGTAAACATTGTAAGCGAAATAAAACGGAGGACTGCATAAAAACTATTTTGACAGTTGACTATTCGCTTGTGTATTACTGCTACTAATTAGGGAAAGCATAAAGCATACTAAAGTGACCTTGATGTAATTAAAGTCACTCTCTTGCCCGCTAACACTAAATTCACACGCTAACTTTTAACTTGTTTATTAAATTCCTCC
Organism: Rodentolepis nana; assembly: GCA_900617975.1. Classification (NCBI taxonomy): domain Eukaryota; kingdom Metazoa; phylum Platyhelminthes; class Cestoda; order Cyclophyllidea; family Hymenolepididae; genus Rodentolepis; species Rodentolepis nana. The sequence goes on from UZAE01002058.1 coordinate 3,267, forward strand.
TGTCTCACCCACCCACCCACCCCCCCGGCCTCTCCCGCATGGGCTTATCTTCACTTGATTTCGCATATGCGACATAACCCTCACTGCAAGTGACATATATTTGGCATTTTGTGCGAATATCTTTTTGCTTGTTTTTGCTAAACAAACCACCGAACATTCGCTCTGTCAGGCCTGTTTAATAATATCTACGTCAACTTCTACTAAGGCACAGTAACGCAGCAAATGAAAAAGTACAGAAAGTCACGACAACAATTTCTTGACTTTATGAATACGAAGAAATAACCTGCGAAAACATCTAGTGATATGGCAATAGATAGCCAATCATAGAAGCGGGAATAAAATATATATTAAGATAGGTGTTGTGGATTACTGCAATAATTAATTCATATGGTTAATGTGAGAGCTATGATTCAATTGGTGTCCGGATAGAATACTCCAAAATTTATAAAACAACACAATACTAACTGTTTGCTCTTAATCTGGGCTAAAAGAGGAATTGCAGAACATGAACCGGAATATCGGTACACTCAAAAACTCAATTCTTTTAAAATTCAAGACTGAACGATGAGCTACACTATATACATATATATATATATATATATATATATATATAGGAAGTAAAATAGTCTTGCTACACAGATCCTTGTTTTAATCGGAAGAACTTATTTTGGTCCAGGAATATTAGTTTGTAGGTTGCCTTTGGGGGAAAGGTGATTGATACTGGGGCAAGGGTGTGCGCAATAGACCTACCTCCACGTGGTACGCCCTGGGCAACGTATAGTCGTACGGTAACAAAAGTCTATAAACCGGTAGTTGATTTCTGACTTCAAACTACTATGGCCCGACTGAATATCGTGCTCGATCGCATCCACAGTATTCACCTCACCTTAGTTCCTACCTTAGTATCTGTCTCTTTTACATCTCTAAATCGCTCTTCTGTTCCACAAATTTCTCGACATTTTGTGACTTTGATGTTCCTCCTCTCTGTGGATTCCGAAGTCAACTAAAGGGCTAATAATAATTAACATACACCCGAAATTTGATATAGATGAAAATTTGGACATTGGAAAGTAATGGTAGCTATTAGGTTGGCAACTAAGTCATTGCCGATTTCAAATAAGAAGGGGAATTCGGAATTTTTGTTTAAAAATATAACTTTATTCAATTAGATATTGGCCGTTCTTGTCGATGACCTTTTTCCATCGTTCTGGCAGAGTAAAAATTCCCCATTCGTAAAATGTCTGGTCTTTGCTATTAAAAAACTGAATTAGGTGTGATCCGACATCATCAGCGTTGTTAAAAATTTTACCATTTAAAGAGTTTTGCATGGAATGAAACAAATGGTAATCCGAAGGTGGGTGTGACAAAAGATCCCAACCCAGTTCCAATAATTTTTGCCGAGTAACCAAAGATGTGTGGGGCCTTGCGTTATCATGATGGAAAACAACACCCTTCCGTCGATTTGATAATGCCGGCCGCTTATCTTCAATTGCATCCTTCAGTTTTTCGAGTTGTTCAACATGCACATTTGAATTTATCATTTGGTTCTGCGGCATGAGTTCAAAATACAAAATTCCTTTTTGATCCCACCAGACTGACAGCATAACCTTTTTTTGGTGAATCTCTGCTTTTCATACTGTTTGGGCTGGCTGATCTTGCTTCACCCATGACCTCTTGCGAGTAACATTGTTATAAACTATCCACTTTTCGTCGCCAGTAACTAGTTTCTTCCTCGGAAATGGATCATTCTCATTCTCATTGCGTTTCAGTAGCGAATCACAGATGCTAATCCGTTGCGTCAAATGAATTTCCTTTAACCGGTGGGGGATCCATAAATCAAGTTTCTTGACATAACCAATTTCGACGCTGCCTTTCTTTTAAGGCTTCATCTCCATATACGGCACATAACTTCTTTTGTGCTTGCGATGCGTTCTTGCCTTTTCGGAAGTAATACAATAAAATGTGTCGGAAGTGCACTTCCTGTTCTTTCATTTTTAAATTGGGATAAAAACAAACTAAAGAACTAAACAAAAAAGCATACATACAGTAAGAAAAAATATAAGTTAGATGCTCTGGCCACGTTAACAAAACAAAAGAAAGTATTGAGTGAATCTGTCAACAAAAACGGCAATGACTTAGTTGCCAACTCAATATTTAACACCAATACTACTACTACTACCAAAACTCCCTTCTAACTTTTGATCCCTGAAGATGTCACACTGGAGATGATCTTAATTTGACGTCATAAATGACAATTTTTCAAGAGCAAAAGCTTGCACACATAAAAAGGACCAACTTCACATATTTACCCGAGAGTTTGGTAATCCATGGGAAGTCAACTAAAATATATATATGTGAGCGAAGTTGCAGTGGGAATCAACCTTTATTTCTCACATTAGAATGTTTGGATGGAGAGCCCTTTATTCAGTTTAAAATATACCCCTGATTTAATTTTGAAAATTAGGCCAAAATAGGGAGTTTGTATCTCATTGGCAGGAATTGATATGAACTTATTTTAGAGCTTTTTTAATCCTCACTTTATGAAATCGCATTGAACATTAATTTCTAAGTAAGGGGTAAAACAGCGTTCCAATATGAACAAAATATTTTTTCACAAGTTTATTGGCCCTTCAAAAGCCGCCTGGTTTTGTTTTAGTGCAGTAAACGACTGTAAACGATCGCTCTAAAATGCGTAAAATTGTGTGCCTGGATTATATTTTTATCCACTACTGTCTAGTAGTTGAATTAAAAACAGCTTTCAAATTTAGGCTTCTTAATTAGATTAGAATACGTTGAAAACTATTTCTTTTTGTAGATTGCTTTCACAGAATTGAAACGCAGATTTATATTTAAGTACCTAGTTTTTAATTATAAAACGTATTGATAGTGCTACCAGGAACACAAATGGCAGAAACGAAGGACATCTAACATTATCTCTTTAACTCAAAGACAAATTAACTTTGTAAATTTTATATTAGAACAGTGGGGTGTGTCCACGTGATGCACCCTTGGCAACCTATACTCATACGGGAAAAAAGTCTATAAACTGGCAGTTGACTTCTGGCTTCTAATTACCACGATCCGACTGTTTGTCATATTCGACCCCTTCCACATCAATCATCTTACCTTTTCTCTGCCTTTGTGTCTAACTGTCTCTTTTACTTCTGTTAATCATTATTCTGGCCTTCCTCTCGACTTTTTGTCACTTTGATGTTCCTCCTCCTCCTCTCTGTGAAGCCTGAAGTCAGCTAAATGGCTAATGATAACTATCGAAACGCCTGCCATTTGCTAGAAATACATCAAATACATAAGAAACGCCTGCCATTTGCTAGAAATAAATATTAGAACAGCAAAAAGAGGTTACTACGTCTAATTCATCTGACTATCTGGCACGTCCAATGATTTGTGGAGAGTGTTATCTTAACGATTGGTGAATTTTCTTGAAGGTTGCATCAGTCACGACCGATACAACTTTCTTTAATAAAAAAATTAAAATTAAGCAAAATTAAAGCGGAAGAATCACTATGAAGCTTAAACGCGGAAACTGCTTTCATTTTGTTACTAATTAGTACGAGTATTAATGGGTCTAATTGGCTAAATTTGATTAAATTATAGTCAGTGTTTTTAGAACCCATTTCAAAGTCACTGGAACTTACTTACTAAACCTTAGAGTTGACACCATATTTAGTATTAAAGCAAAAGACTTTCTTCGTAATATTTCATGGGGCATTCTTACGCCTAGGTAGAATAGCTTCATTTAAATATTCCATTCCATTTGCGTAGGATAATTTATTTCATAGGTTTTTATGACTATGCACTTTTGGGTTTAAACAATTAAAGAATGTAATTATGAAAATGGAGAAGCGGTGTTTTGTTCCAAATCCACTCTAAATTTTATTATCATCATCATCACAACTGGAGCCAGCCAGCGAAATTTTTATTATCAAAAAATGCGCTTCTACAGGATGGTAAATCGTTATTTATTTATTTATATCAAATGGCAGGCGTCTTCATGGTTATCATTAGCCCTTTAGTTGACTTCGGGCTTCACAGAGGGGAAGAAACATCAAATTGAAAAAAAATTCGAGGGGGGGGGGAACAGAAGAGTGTTTCAAAGATGTTAGAGACAAACACAAAGGTTGAACAAAGGTGAGGTGAATACTGTGGAAATAGTCGAATATGGCATAGAGTGAGATGATGGTAGTTTGAAGTGAGAAGTCAACGGCCAGTTAATAGACTTTTTTGCCGTATGAGTATACGTTGCCCAGGGTGCTCCACGTGGAGGTAAATCTATCGCACACCCCGGATGGTAAATCGTAATGATTATTTTCAATTGCTGAATGGTCGCTTGATATTTACTAATTTAACAAACTTAATCAAATTATTCAAACATGTAACTGGCCTTCTGCTTCTAATCCGCTCACGAGCCCCCCATGTTTGTGTTTGCTCAATCTCCTCATAAGTTTGTAAACCGACCATTGCGAAAAACTCAAAAATCACTAACTCCAAATTTCCATAATAGCAATGTGTGAACATTCCCTAATACGACAGTGTTATAGTGATTTCAATCTGAATTTGCATCAAATGTTGAACGCCTAAACTATTGTTTTTTTTTGTAATTTTAATGGTTATCCACCTCTTCCGCTTCAGAGCTTTATTAATTCCCCACACCGCGATTTCTAACCTACGTACTGTACATTTAAGCATGATTCCAATTCTCTACTTACAAGGCCAACAATTTCCATAGTCGTCTTCTTTCTAAATGAATGAATGATATAACATGGCGTCGGTTCTAACCGTATCTCGTGGTGCCTGTAAGCGTATGCTTGGGAAGAACTAAATAGCTCTTCACTAATCTGAAAATTCTTCAGCTCTAGGAAAATTGAAAAAAAATTTCTCATTTTTATAAGTGATTTAGTAGATTCACCTGTTATTATTAAGCATTTGTACCAAGTTCCAAGATTTCAGCAAGTTTCAATGGCTTCATAGACTTGCTCCATGATTCTGTTATACATTTTATAATCAAATGTCTCTAAAGATATTTTGGTTTCGATCGCAAATTTCTCTGATCAGAGTGGGTGTTGAAGAAATTATTAATGCTATTGCCGCCGATTTGGCGATCCAGTATTAAAAAACCTGATGGAGTTTCAGTCACATTATACCCTCCTATCAGCTAATAAACAAAAGATAGCCTGAGTCACAGAAAATATGGAAAACGCATTCATTCTGTGCAGAAGGCAAGTTGTAAAGCAGTTATTATTGATTTATATTTTTGCATTATTGATTCGATTTTTTTTCTCAACTATTCGTCAAACTACTTGCATAAGTACACCTTTATTATTATAATGACAGCAGATATAAATCATGTGGTAAATTTTCTTGAGCAAATTATATGCCCTCCAATTTAAAGAATACTGAAGGCAATCAATTTTGCACAAATTTAAACAAATCACTTCCATTTAACCAATTAACTAACTTACCATTTATTTGTAGGTAAAACTAAGAAGTGATACATCATCGCACTGACAGCTCCTATGCCCGCAATTTTCTTAAAGCTTGTTTTCTGTCAATGTCGTTATATTATCGTTAGGGCCAAGAACTAGTTTAAAGGTACTGATAGGTAACAAGACTTGCGAACTCGCTTAAATTACTGCATAGATAATTATTGCTTCTGTCAAAGATTATATGCATTATTATCTCTTCAACTTTGTGTTTCGTGTTCTGGCGTTTGGATTGACTTTTATGAATGTCACGCGACCAAGGTCCATTTGGAATATCTAAACTCGGTCAAAAGATAGTCCAAACGAGGCTTCCTTCTTTGGGATCATTTTAATCTTGCCGTCGGTTTGTCGGAGAGCAAGAGGATTGTGACCCTGGGTGTTTTCAAAATCAGTTTCAAGCTAATTAGTAGTCTCTGGAAACTAATAATCTAAACAGCGCAGTGGTGCTTTATCCAGCTCAAGTTAGAGTTATCATTTATTCTCAAGTAATTTACTTAAATGAGATTGTGTAACGTTATAAAAGGAATTTTCTAAAACATTCTAGAGACCGCGAACATGCTTTCAAAGTGGAGTAATGTTGATTGGCTTCAATAACCAAGCTTATTTGCCCTTTCTACATACTGATTTGTTCTTCCTCCCCCCCGTCCTCGCTCTATTATCCCCATCCTTCATACCAATTTAATTCTTCAGCATGGTTTGTTCGATGAAGGTTAGCCTATACAACTCCTAGTTTCGAAATTTATTTATTGTTAGCCGATAGCTTTAGTTTTAGATTCTAAAACCTGCTTCATTATTTTCAATAATTTGTAACTATAGCAACTGGGGACCTTCATTTCCTTTACCCGATGAATTAGTGACTCCATGAGCATGCATCCTTCCGCAAAGCAATAACCTCGAGGAGGGTATTAGAACTCCCACCGCCCCGCTCACAATCTCCAACCCAGAAAAGGTCTTCCAATGTTATATGAATTATATGTTAGGAGACCTGGAAAGAATTCCTGTTACAGCAAATAGGCGAAGCGCAGAAGCCTAAAATCTGTTCATGGTAGGATCTTTTAATGTCCTGGCAGTAAATACAATCCTTTAATACTTGTAAGAATCACTTTTTACTAGTTATAACCTTATTCAACGAAATTTTTGTTGGCAAGCTGTAATAGATTCAATATTTATTTGAACATTCTGACAATTTATGCGATTGTCTGCATCCTAACGCTTCATTGATTCCCCTTTAAGTGCTGTTCTTCCTCACCAGTACGTCATTCTTGTGTGGTCATAGTTAAATATAGTTACTTGTGGTCACACAATGACATTATTTTATTTCCTTTTTAAAGAAATGCAACATACTTTGACAAGTGGGGTGCGCGATAGACTTACCTCCACGTGGTGCACCCTGGACAACGTATCTTCGTACGGCAAAAAAGTCTATCACCCGTCATTTGATTTGACTTCGATGTATTATGATTAGCTTGAAAAAGGCCATAAGAGAAATCGCCCTCGTTAGGGCGAATCACAACGTCTTCAGTTCCTCCAGTGGAATGCTGGAGGGATATCACAGGACAAAAAGATCCAAGTACAGAAAATCCTACAAACCTATGATGTAGACATATTCACAATTATGGAAGCGAACATTTCGGTAGGGCTAATGATAAATATCACAAAGCCTGCCATTTGAAATAATAATAACTTTAACAATTAAATGATAGGA
>UZAE01002059.1:0-10467 GCA_900617975.1 Rodentolepis nana
CTCAATGTGTCGCATACATGCATTGAAAAAAAATTAAAAACCCTTGGTTATGTCAAGAAACTTGATTTATGGATCCCTCACCAGTTAAAGGAAATTCATTTGACGCAACGGATCACAGTAGCATCTGTGATTCGCCGCTACTGAAACGCAATGAGAATGATCCATTTCTGAAGAACCTAGTTACTGGCGACGAAAAGTGGATAGTTTATAACAATGTCGTTACTCGCAAGAGATCATGGGTGAAACAAGATCAACCAGCCCAAACAGTATCAAAAGCAGAGATTCATCAAAAAAGATTAAGCTGTCAGTCTGGTGGGATCACAAAGGAATTTTTTATTTTGAACTCATGCCGCAGAACCAAACGATAAATTCAAATGTGTATGTTGAAGAACTCGAAAAAGTGAAGGATGCAATTGAAGATAAGCCCCCGGCATTATCAAATCGGCGGAAGGGTGTTGTTTTCCACACATCTTTGATACTAACATGAGTAGCCACCAAGTAACAATTTCTCTAAAAAATGGCCTTAGGTACTAATATTGTGTTCATCTTTGTATCATTTCAGTCGCCAGCCGATGGACATTGTGGGTCCAAGCTTCCAAACTCTAGTTGTACCTGAACAAACCCAATCATCACCACATGAAACTTTAAGACTGGAATGGCCCTTAACAACCCTCCGTCAATTTGCATTTAACGGTTGCTTATTCAAAATGGAGACTGGTCGTAGAGCACCACATGGTGAAGGTCATTATCTCTTCCGAATCCCCGATATTGCCGAATTTCGACAAAATCTTGAGGTAGAATTGTTTTTATCTATCCCTACTTAAAATAAATTCAGTAGGTCTATTAACTTGTCATGGATATTTGTTTAAAGACACATATTGATCATTTGAAGCGATCAAGAAGGATGAAGACGCGATCGGCGGTTTGTTATCGACCTTTGCCTCCATCTATACCTCCACCACCACCTCCTCTATCAAGTGTGTCAAAACCCTATGTGAACATTCCCACAATTCTACCAACACCCACCCTTAATAGATCTTGGACAAATTTACTTCAACCAACAGGAGAAATGGATAAAGGCTTAAATGATCTTGAAAATGACGACAATGACTGGTTGGTCGAGTTGGCTACACCGCCACCACCACCACCAATCTCTGCACCTTTGCTGACGCAAGATACTCTACCTATAAGAGATGAGCAATCCAAGATGGTAAAGTCGTTATTTAGCGTAAATTGAGATCCACTTTTGATTCCTATTCAATTTGTATTATAATGTTGTTCAGCATCGTGTCGGAACGTATGAAAACGTGAGAAGCGTGTTAAGAAGTAATGAGAAGTGTCCAAATTATCAACAATCACCAATAGTTGTATCAAGTTCAAGTAAACCTGAACGATCTCCAAAAGCTGATTCCACAATAAACTATGCAATGTTGGATTTTCAGGAGCCAAAAGTACACCGCGGAAATTCTAGAACGCAATCAATAGGATCTCCGCAGAGACGTTCTTATAAACGTCCGGTGCTCCCTCCAGCCAAATCATGTAGCAGTGAACGTCCAACAAGGTCATCGGTTTCGCAGACAATTAGGCGCTTGGCTAGATCTGTTGAAGCTCGACTTAATATGACTGAAGTGGAAAATAGAGTCCAACAATCGACTCAAACTGGCAGTTCTAATGGAGGAAATTATGTGGACATTTGTCCTCTTCAAACTCTTGCAATTAATGAACTACTTAGAAGTACTTTGTAAATCTCTGCATAATATGAAAGTAAAATTGACTTAATCAGCATTTTAAAGGGCTATTAAGATTCTAAATAATTTCAATTGATTTTTAATTTTGCTATAATAATAGCATGCAAATTAAAAATAATGATAATTACTGCTCAGACGAAACGTAGCGTAATACTTTACAATTTTATATTTTCTGATTTCAAACTAATTTAGTCTTACGTTAAAACACAATACATACTTATGGCTGTTTTGTGTGAAAATGGAATATAACTGCATTAATTGATAGATTGGCAATGTTAGACTAAAACTATTAATTTATTACTTTTTTTTAAATTAGTAACGTGCAATTCCTATCTGTGAGGAGCGCATCAATAGCATAGATAAAAACCAAAGAATTTTATTCGCTCTGGAACGTTCTGGAAAGAGTACGTGCGATCGTGATGTTAATCGCCCCCAGGGAGTAAATGACGTCACGAGTGCAGAGATCTGTCAGTCAAACAAAAGTCACGACATGGTCAAAGCAGCCGAACGAGTAATTGATAACTAAGCTCCGCGTCAATGATAAAGCCCAAACAAACCTGCTCCATACCATACGTCTACTTCCCCCATAGCGCTGAGGTAATTTACCTAAATTCGGAAGCCTTTCCCCACTGGGGAATATGCCGTCGAGATTACTGAGGACGAGTCAAGACTTACTAGTGTAGTAATCCGCTGCCTGTCCCTAGGTGTCCAAACAATTAGTTTTAATTCTCAATAATTTTGAGTTCCCCCTGGCTAAGTACCCCGCATAACTAATCAAAGAATAGGAATTCAGTGATGTCTTTTTGTTCCATGGATTTGTACATTTGTTCACCAAGTTATTGTAAAAGTCCCCCCTCCTCCCACAACCTTTTTGTAAAGTCACCGCAACCAGCTTGATACTCCGATTAACTTGAATTGCCCTCAAGTACCCAAATTGTTATTAAAGCAAACGTATAGTATACAAGTCCCATTAAATTGAGCATAAATTAGAAATCGCGCATATTAAAAAGTAAACTACATGATGTGGTAGAAACATCAAATTGAATCCCTACATTTTGGGAGGACATTCTTGCTTTAAAGGACAATGGCCATGCGGCCATTGTCATTCTGAACCATTAACTCTTTTCCGTTTAATTCACTTGGCCATTTGCCTTATAATTTCTGGTTTAGACCTCCCACCTGTTGGCAACAATAAGCATGGCGTATAAGTTTTCGTCCGGTTTTAGCTTTTCGCAATGGACTGTTCTCCGGTTGTCGATTACTTTCTTAATGGAAGCATAAGAAGGACCAGTCTGGTGGAGTGGGTGCTTAATTTGGAGGACACCATTATTGTCAAACGATCCGCTTCTCGTTCATAAAGGCCGAATTCACTGTTTTCTTCACTATAACGAATATATTATGCGGAGGAAATTCTCCGTCAATTTTGAGATCGTCTTTTAAATGTAGTTCAGAGTGAACGTTCCCTCACAAACGACGAAGTGGAGAAGACTCTTTCACTCATCTGCTATTATCATTTCTTGCTGAATTACCTCCCTGAATAGTTACTTCTTCTCGTCTTGAAATAATTGATTTACTAATTGTCACATATAGTTAAAATTTCATTTTTTTTGATAAATTATGTATATGAATCTTTTTTACTCTAATTTCCGCCATTATATAAGCTCTCTTATTGTAATTGTAGTTCTTTGACCACTCATTTTCTTATTAAAAAAATACGGTTTTGAATAAAATACTCTTAGTTATCAAGAACCATTTGCACTAAATTATTAGTTTGAACATATAATCTTGCCTCCATTAATATACTTCTAAATATAGGAGGTGGAAGTTTTCAGGGTGTTATTGAAGTGAATTATCGCTTCAATCAAGCAAATAACTGAAGATGATTAATGCCAAACGTTCAAGCAACCATACATCTTTGAGGGAAAATACAAAATTTTATCCAGATACCCGGCATCGCCGTCTCTTCACCAAATTTTTTGAAATGCGTGCACTGTGTAAAAAGAGGGGTGCGCGATAGACCTACCTCCACGTGGTGCAACCTGGACAATGTATACTCAAACGACAAAAAAGTCTATTAACTGGCAGTTGACTTCGGACTTCAAACTACCACCACCCTACTGTATGTCATATTCGACACCCCGCAACCTCACTGATAGTGCGGAAACAGCCGCATAGCGAGTATTGCGTTCATTGGAATTGTGCTCAGAGCAAACGTGATCAGTAATTGAGTTAACACTGATAGCTGATTAGCTGAGAAGTCCCTTGCACTCTCACGCCAGCACCCTCCCGAATGTTTGGGGATGCGCAGTTTATTCACACTACGCCTCTTCCACTTTTATTCTTGTTTTATTCTTCGAGTACACGGATTGAGAAACAATAAACACCAATATTTGAGACGACGGGGTGTGCGATAGACTTACCTCCACGTGGAGCACCCTGGGCAACCCATATTCATACGACAACAAAGTCTATTAACTGGCAGTTGACTTCTCACTTCAAACTACCATCACCTCACTCTATGCCATATTCGACTATTTTCACAGTACTCGTCTCACCTTTGTTCTACCTTTGTGTTTGCCTCTTACATCTTTGGAACACTCTTCTGTTCCCCCATCTCGGCTTTTTTCAATTTAATGTTCTTTCCCCTCTGTGAAGCCTGAAGTCAACTAAAGGGCTAATGGTAACCATCAAGACGCCTGCCATTTGATATAAATAAATTAATACTTGAGACCGCTTAAATTAAATCTTGTGGGACACGTTACCACTTTGTGCGTCATCGTATGCCTGCATGACAGGATTGAGATGTGCGGCCGTACAACTCTGTGTACAGCAATAGTACAAATAGTGGCCAATCAGTAGCCTCCGTTTGTTTAACCTTATCCCCCATCCTGATCATGAGTTGCTCCCTGCGTGTACACTTTACCTCCAATATGCGACTGAATAAACGTGCTGCGTGTTACACGTCTGTTTCCTTTTTAGCTGAGCTATAGCTTAGCTGGTTCTGGGAGTCTAGCTAGATGTAGGAGAATCTGCCACAGAGATTTCTGAATCGGTCAGGCTTTAATAAGGTAGCAATCCGCTACAATCTAATCGATATTTGCAATTATAATTTACTTTGGAATACTTTTTTTAAAAACCTCCAAAAATGGTGAGCTAATTTTTCAACAACTTTGATACCTATTCGAATGATATTTTTAAATTATTTAAATTAACATGTGAATACATTTAGTAGGAATAAAAGTTAGCTATTCGTATAAACTCAAACATCGGCACATAAATCTGCCTATTTGATAAAAAAGTTAAATAGAAATTGATAATGTATTTTCTGGAAGACCTTGATCGTATATCGATGTTCCTAATCCACTCAGCGGATCAAGAAATAATAGCAAAGCGTCAGATGTCTCCGTCCTTTCTACTGTTTCAAATTCTGCCCTACCCTGGTGGATATTGGAGGCTCTATAAACCCGTAGGTCATTTTAACTCCTAATTCTCACAAATGATTATTATCAACACCCTTGTTTATTTATTCATAATAGCTTAAATATCCCCAAAAAAGACTTATCTGGAAAGTGCAAATTGGATGCAAACAGGTGGTCAATGCGTTTTTTCCAATAGAAGCCCCATCGCTGTTGCAAGCCTTTATAATATTCATCTTTTTGACTTATAAATACTTCGATTTAGAAATACCCCCTTGTTTAATCCAATTAGATCGCTTATTCTACCATCTACTTGAAACTAGGTTTCCGGGTGATTCCGTAATTTCAGAATTCAGTTAGCTCTGACCCCCCTCCCCCCCCCCCCCCCCCCCACTCACGAAGTTGATAATTGTAATAAACTTATTTCCACAAAAAATTGATTTCTTTATTAGTTTACCCTACCAAAAATTTTATTAAACTACTAAAAAAACAAGCAAAGGTAGATTAACATTTCAGCAAATGTTCTAATGGCATTTCCTGACCAAGTTTTACTAAAATATAACTCTGTTGAATGCCACTCTAGGCCACTTAACTAGAAAAGACAGTTATTATTTAGTGAGGAGAAATAGGAACAAGAACTTCAGAAAGTCCAATTGTCAGCTGAGGCCAACTAATTGCGGAAGTCAGTTATACGATTAAAATAGGTAAAATGTTTGTCACTGTCGACTAGCGTATCTGTGGTTGTCTTCCAGGTTTCAGATAGTTGAGGCAGCAAATTCCTTGCTACATCTATTTTTGGCTAAACTTACTTCGACCAAACTCTTTTAGATTATGTTCGATCTTTTAATTTGAGAAAATCTAACAATAAGTGCGTTCGTATCACCAACCACGCACATTAAGCAAGTCTTTAATGTCGAAGGTTTTACAAACCTTGCTGATGTCCGACTCTTGGAGGGACATTTAGTCTAATGAATTTGCTTATGCGCCAGTGGGACGATGGCTATCGTTCACACCAGACAACCTTTAAGTCACTAGATCAACACTCATTGGTCCACAACGCTTACTTCGGATCAGAAAGAGATCTGAAGAGATCGCGAGTTTCTCAAGGATACTTCTTTGCGCCTTTTGAAAGCATTTACAGAATTGGTGCGAAAGTTACCGATTTAATTATTCTAATTACAAACAATGCATTAAATATTTGATTTCCAGAAATAATCATTTAGGAAAAAAATTATGGCATAAATAATTGGCGTAATATTTCTTTGAACATAGGAGCTATTTCTTACAATTTTACTGTTTTAATGTATGGCCCTTTCATCCGAATTTTTATCTTTATATATTAATATTTTATCGATGGATTTTATATTATTAAGGCCCATCCGTGTAGGGTTGAAATTTGAGGGGAGAGCCAAGTGGGTGTGCGATAGACTTACCTCCACGTGGTGCACCCTGGAAATATGCCTTCACTATCAACATCTTATTTGGAAGCGGAGGGGTGTGTGCGATAGACTTACCTCCACGTGGTGCACCCTGGACAGCGTGCGATAGACTTACCTCCACGTGGTGCACCCTGGGCAACTTTCAACCCTTGCTGGTTTTCTAAACAATTATTCTTAAGAATACGATAGACTTACCTCCACGTGGTGCACCCTGGACAACGTACTTTCAAATGGCAGGCGTTATGATAGGTATCATGGGGTGTGCAATAGACTTATAAACTTACCTCCACGTGGTGCAGCCTGGGCAACGTATACCCATACGGCCTCCACGTGGTGCACCCTGGCCAACGTATAATCATACGGTCTTACCTCCACGTGGCGCACCCTGGGCAATGTATACTACACCTTACCTCCACGTGGTGCACCCTGGGCAACGTATTCTCATTCGGCTACCTCCACGTGGTGCACCCTGGGCAATGTATACTCATACACCTCCACGTGGTGCACCCTGGGCAACGTATACTCACGATAGACTTACCTCCAGGTGGTGCACCCTGGACAACGTATACTCAAATGACATACCTCCACGTGGTGCACCCTGGGCAACGTATACTCATGTGACAAAAAAGTCTATAAACCGGCAGTTGACTTCTGAGTTCAAGCTATCTTACCTCCACGTGGCGCACCCTGGGCAATGTATACTACACCTTACCTCCACGTGGTGCACCCTGGGCAACGTATTCTCATTCGGCTACCTCCACGTGGTGCACCCTGGGCAATGTATACTCATACACCTCCACGTGGTGCACCCTGGGCAACGTATACTCACGATAGACTTACCTCCAGGTGGTGCACCCTGGACAACGTATACTCAAATGACATACCTCCACGTGGTGCACCCTGGGCAACGTATACTCATGTGACAAAAAAGTCTATAAACCGGCAGTTGACTTCTGAGTTCAAGCTATCATGGCCCCACTGTATGCCATATAAGACCACTGTCACAGTACTCACCTCATCTTTCATCTACCTTTGTGTCTGTCTCTTTTACATCTTTAAAGCACTCTTCTGTTCCTCACCCACCCCCCTAGACTTTTTTCGATTTGATGCTCCTTCCTCTCTGTGAAGCCTGAAGTCAACTAAAGGGCTAATGATAACTATCATAAAGCCTGCCATTGGATATAAATAAATATTATTAAATAATTTCAAACGATCATGGAATGAGGTAAGGAATGGCAGTAGGTAATTTGAGAAATTAGGATATAGTTGATTTGATTTTAAAATAGTTCACCCGAAGGTATTAAGCATGTATAAGTTTGTATTTCATGATACTTAAAATTGTTAAGATTATAAAAGAAAGTATTTAAGCATCTTCGAATAATATAGATGCATCCAAATTTTGCCGGGGTTGAAGACACTTCTGGCGGATGGTGCACTCTTAAAACATGATTAAACCTCACCGATCTTTATGGCAAAATTCCTCACTATGGAATAGTTCCTGAAATTGGCTAAACATCCGCAGCAGCATCGTGGAAACAGAGGGAGGGATGTAGAAGACGTCTATTCTGGTTATGTTATACGACCACAGAGTCCAGTATAACCTCACCGATGTAGCGAGCATTGACAGGTGGTTGGCTTCGAAGTCTCTTCACTCACCACTACATATGCTCCCAAAAGCCATCGAGATTCCATGGTTCAGTCATGTTAGCTTTGTGTTCACCACACATTATTGTCCAAAAGTTATGAGTTGATTGGAGACACTATTAGAGGGTACCTTTATTTTAATCAAAGCTTTAGCAAATGCTATGTTTGTCATTAATAAATAATAATAAATATTTTGATAGAGAACTTCCAAGGGTGTAAATACAACTTGAACGCCAATGTGATTATCAGAAAAGTTTTAAATAGGCACAGTTTGTAGTAAAACGCCAATTTATTGACTTATTTATCGTTAAATAATTCCAAACAGTTTAGCTGTTGTTTAGTTTGAATGGGCATAGAGGTCATTTATAAAAAATAAAATTATAGTAATCTAAAAAATACATTAATTCTATTTAATAAGTGTATATTATTTAATATTGGGATAATGCACTTTAAAAATGACTCGACTTGGTTGAAGCACTTTTATTAAACAAGTTCTGGCATTTAAGAATTGCTAAATAATTCGCTAAATTAATTGGCCAGAAAATATGCACTTTTCCTTCACACAAATCAAATCAACTAACGACTTCCGCCGAATTGCTTCACGTCGCTACTTCCTATTGCACTTGTTGATTCTTCTATTCTCCATATTGTGCCAAGTTTAAATAGACAGCATTAGAATGAGAAGAGGAGTGACATCTGAAAATATTTTAGCAAATTCTGCGCAGTCTATACCTGCCACGACGAATGGGGCACAAAGACTTAAGGTATTTATTTATTTATATCAAATGGCAGGCGTTTTGATAGTTATCATCAGCCCTTTAGTTGACTTCAAGCTTCACAGAGGGGAAGGAACATCAAAGTGAAAAAAGTCGAGATGGGGGGGGACAGAAGAGTGTTTCAAAGATGCAAAGGAGACAGACACAAAGGTAGAAAAAAGGTGAGTTGAGTACAGTGGAAGAAGTCAAATATGACATACAGTGGGGTGATGGTAGTTTGAAGTCAAAAGTCAACAGCCGGTTTATAGATTTTTTGCCGTATGAGTATCGGTTGCCCTGAGTGCACCAGGTGGAGGTAAGTCTATCGCACGCCCCAAGACTTAAGGTATAGAATGATATAAATTAAACCAAATTAATGTGCCAACAAAGATTGTACGCCTAATTAAGCAAGATTATATTTCTAAAATAAGTTCAATATGCAAATTTTATAACACCTTAAGTTTAAAATTGTCATCATGCTTGAATTTCCACCGATTTGTTTAGATCGGTAGTCGACCTTGGATTTTTTAACTAATAAGTCAATCTCAACTCGAAATTTTTGAATAAAAAGTCTTTTATAATGCCACATTGCTAGAAGTTCGAGTTTCTAGCGCTACTGTCTATCTGACTCATGGATACCGCAAGGTTAAAATCGCCTATTATCCGGGTTCAGCCATTTTAGTAAATTTCTATTATTGAAAAAGGCGGTTTTAAGGAATGGAGTGTTTTAAATAAGATTAATTAAGGTCAAAATTCTAAAGATTGGACCGTGGAAATTTCTTAACTTCATTGCCGACAAATTCCTCTTTTAAAGATTGCGGTTTGAGTATATTAACGCAATCGATATACGCAGGCTATATATTCAAAATATAATTTTAGTTATTTTGCACATACCTATGAAATAAATTGAGCGACAAATTAGTTGATAGAGAAGTTGTATATGTTTCTTGCATTGAAATAACTTTTTACTCAAAAGTTGGAAAGACGTCTTCATAATTTTAATATTCAACTAATTGCTCGTTGTTGATGCTTGCATATCAAAATTAGTTTCACCTATAGTGTTGATAAATTTTAGTAACATTAAAATAAATATTTTAACCTATTTCCAATTAGGTCCAGTGTTTTAATGCTTTCGACTACCTTTACTTCAAAATTAAAATAACTTTCAATTGAGCACGCAGTTGTAGCGGATTTCTACGTTAGTAAAGCCTGGCTTAAGTCTCAGAAACCTTTGTGATAGATTCTCCCAATTACCGAGTCTAGAGAAGCAGAGACGTATAACCGATACGTTTAGGCACTAGATACCGAAGGTGAACTGTGTTCACGCCGGTAACTTAATCATTATCAGGATGGCGAATTAGGTTAAACAAACAGAGGTTAATGATTGGTCACTGTTTGTACCGTCGCACCTCCCAATTCTGGCAAGCAGGCATGCGATGACGTGTTAAGCTATGACGTTCCCACA
>UZAE01002060.1:0-10464 GCA_900617975.1 Rodentolepis nana
GAATTCAACCTAAATCCCTCTTACTAAAACCACTGAGGGAGGCATCACGTCACATCTTATCACTCTCGAGTGAGGACACTCTTCCTAGAACTATCCCACTTTGGCTAAAGGTGTCTCATGACTCGAGAAGTGTCCTTTCCACAGTATCCAAACCATTGGTTAATCTACGTGTTATGCTTCTGAGATATTTTGTCAGACCTCTGTGACGATTGTTTCAGCTTGTAGCAGAAAAGCTCTACATTGTGTGGGAGCTTCATTGTAGAGGCTGAAACACAAAGCTTGAATTCGCTTGCATGTTCCATGTGGATTCCAGTCATCACTCATTCTCGTTGACATTACGAATATGGAAAAAGTTGCGTTTAAATTTGTAAATGAAGAGTAGATTATGAGAACGCTTTTATCATATATGGAAAATAGACAACTATTGTTCCCTAAAACTTATTCAAACTCATTGAATTTGATTAACCAAAGGTCTCAGTTAATACTCTCAACTTACTACTTTGATGTTTTCATATTCTTGCTCTAAAATTCGATCCCTTTAACATTTTCTGCTACTTCATGTGTTTTGGTAGGCATTAAATTATGTTCTTTTACTTGACTCTATGCACTAGCCTTAAAGTAATGCTGTTGTAATTGAAGGTCTTGCAACATACCATCATTAGTAATATTTTACTTCATTTAAATTACCTAATGGGATCATTTTATTTTAATTTGCAAGCTTTTACAGATAATTTTATAGATCATAATATGGGTATGGTAGATTAATTTTAACAAAAATTGTATGAAATCGATAAGATTACCTAAGTATTCTTCATTAATGCCTAAGGTTGTTTCATTTCCAATCATACAAAGAAATTCACGACGCTCTACTTAAATTACTTGAGTATGCTTTAACACTTCAACCCGAGCTGCCAAGTAGATCTTTTTATATTTCCCTTTTAATTTGAGGTTTATCATTAAAATGTTATTTATAATGAAATACGACAAGTTCCAAGTCTATTTTCAATGAAACTATACTAATAAGATTAAAAATAGTAAATATGTGTGCATGTAACATAAAAGGAGAATTTGCAGAAGAATATAGATCTCGTGGCGTTAACCCAACAACTTAGTTGTTTTACGCAAATCTTAGATGCATATCAGTTTAGGGTATTTTCGGAATAATGGCAATTATGATCCAAAATTATCAATACGTCCTGTCACTTTTCCTGTTTATTTCTGAATTAAAGGTCATAATGCAGAAATATATTTAACCATTTATGAATATAAAATACTAAATATATTAGCAAAAATAAATCTGTCGAGGAACTCATACTTTATCACTTGACCTTTCTGACTACAATTCCCATGACAGCGGACATGCATAAAACACTACTAATGACAGCCGGAAAAGATACACCTAGGATGGAGAAACAGTTTATAACCACGCTCTTTGTTATTCCGAGTTATATTGATACAATTTAGTTTTAAAAATTGATGTACAGTATCGTATCAAAATTTATCTTATCAATTTTGCCAGTTTCAGGTAAAAGTATAAACCTAAACTTTGATAACTCATTTGCCAACTTTATCTATATGTTTTTACCTTTTTTTCGAAATACAAAGTTAATAATATATTGATATAGTTTTTTCGATATTTTACACCACCATTTTTACTCTGTCCCTAAATTATATAGATAAATTAGTGATCTAACATGACCTTTAATTGTTTAGGTTAATACCAGTTAACGTGGCTATATCAAAAGTATTTGATCTACGGGTCCGCCTAATTATTAATAGTCCCAAAATAATAACCAGTGCCCTTTTGTCTTTTTTGTTTAAAATGTTTTTCATTCATTTATCCATGTAGCTATTTCAAATTAAAAATAATATGGGAAACTTCTAATGAGTATTATTTATCATTTCAATTACCCTCAGTTCCCTCATTCTTTGAGCATTTGCGAATACTATTCGGGGCTCAAATGGATAACCAAACTCCACGAATATTTATTGGATCCCAACCGCATTCGGATAATAGATCACCTAAAGTCAAGTATGTTCTATTTTATTTTTCCCTCAACGGTTTAACGATTTTCTAAATTGTCCTGGTCTATTAGAGGAATAGGTCATTGGAATACTTATGTAAAATCCCCTTCGTACCTGAACCTCGTACCAGGTGATCGTCTTATAACTGCAGATGAATTAGCCGATCATAACAAAAACAATGATATGTGGATGGCGTTTCGGAATGGCTCGACAGGTATTTAGAAAATTGATTGTATAAGCCATTATGTTTATTATCACTCATTGATTTGTGAGTGTAAATTCATTTACTTTAGGAACATTCTTGATCGTTACTTCTACCTTAATTACTATATCAACCTTTCGCTATAAAATTTAAGGATTTATTTCAATACGGCTGTCCATCTTTGTTTCCTTTCTTAACTTTACGAGTGTAAGGATGAGATTTTTACGAAGTGTAATGTCCATTCGTCTATTCGGCGTACTGATGTGAGCGTTTAATTACGTCTGATCTACCAATGAACTGACCTTCCTTCTTATTTCTCACAATTACAGAAAAGATTGCCTATATCATGAACCTGTGTTAAGGTCATCGTAGGTAGCTAAACCGAATTTGACGTAGTTTCGCGCTTATGTACCTTTAAATCTATTCTTCCTATAAATTTATCTTTAGTATTTTCAAATTAGCGTTCACCCTACAGTTAGTCGCCTCTCTTGCTTCGTGATATCTTGCGATGCTGTTGATACCTGTTTTTCATGTAATTTTCTGTTCAGTTGAAGTATATGACGTCACACCTTTTCTGGAATATCATCCAGGTGGGCAGCAGATTTTGGCTGAATTCGCCGGAACAGACGCCACCGAGCCATTTCGATGTGTATGCCATTTTCTGACCCATCCTCTTTACACATTACGTTTCTAAATGGAAACAATTTCTCATTTTTTTATGTTTTAGGCCCACGCTTACATTAGCCTCAATATGATATCGCGTCTAAAGAAGGGGCGTCTTGTGTCACACAGTGGACCAAAACCTTCACAAAATTGTCCGTTTTCTTTTTTTATTATTACTTTTCTCTCATCATTCTTTCAGTCCTAACGCCAAGAATGAATATTCTTCCCCCGTCTCAGATTAACCGAAATCTCCCACTGAAACCAACGTAAATTTTATTTTATTTTTTTTATTAACTTCATTTTTAATGGGTTAATTCTAACCTCTTCGCAAGCCTTATACTCTTCTTGCGTTAATTTGAAAATCGCTTAGAAAATTTTTTCCCATTTTTTCGATTTTCGATTTTTCTATGCCCATACATTAATTGCAAGTGCGTTTCTTCTAAAGTCATCTTTCCCTTGGTCAAATTCGATTAATTTTTCATTTCCCATTAATGCTGCCTGAGACTCACTACAAATAACCGAAATATGGATATAGGTCTCATTATGGCATTCTATTATACAAACCCATTTCGACGGCTAAAATATCTTTTTTTATACATTCCTTCTTTACTGTGTTATCTACTGGGGAATCTTAAATGCAATAAAAGTAATATAAAAATGAGAAGGGGGGGGGGGTTGTGGCCCGTTTGATTTTTTCGACCCTGGTAAATCTAAAGATCTCTTTTTTAAATTTTGTTGATACACGGAGCTCGTCTACACTTAGAAATACATTGGCATTTGAAAGTTTTTTCATACTTAAAGATTTTTGAAAGCACAGAGATCACTTAGTTGCTGATTGATTTTTATTACCCTGATCTTTTAAAACGTGCTTTATTGTCGTTAGAGAAGGAGATTACTAGTGGATATGTAATAAAAAATTGATTGTTTTCTCAATTTTTAACCACTCTATTTGCTTCATAATAGTAGCGCTTGGTGATTCGCTCACTGTCATATTTATTTTTTAGGCTTGATTGGTTTTTGTCACCAGACAAAACTAGCCTCATTCTCTCCTTTAAATTTAATCAGGAACTCATAACACTTGATAGTCAACTACACGGAATGGCTAGCATGAAGCAGGATGAAAATGACTCCGAACGTACAATTCTGAATATGCGGATTCTGCTGGAAAAAGCGTTCTACTCTTTCAAATTAAGTAATATTTATTTTTACTAATCTCATTTGGTCACCTTTAGAGCTTTTACCTGGTTTGAGACCGTGCTTAGACAAAATGGAAATTAGCCCTAAATCTTTCTATAGTCGAAATCCTTCTTCTTATGTGAATGTTGAATTTACCAACACCTCTTCATCTCAACGAAATCTCAGTGCAATCGGAAGTGTTCTGCAGGAGAAATTTGTGGAATTCTCAAAACTACCAGACCTTGGTAATTATTTCTCGTCCCTCTTAACCGAAACTCGCTCTTTACTAGATGATTATCTGGACTGCGATGTGATTACTAGCAGTCTTGAGTCAAATCGTATTTACCGATCTATTCGACTGAGATGGCCAGTTGAAGCATCCCACATTCCCATTCCCTTTTTAAGTCACGTCTATGTCCGCGTTAAAGATAGTAAAGGTGACGAACACATAAGGCCCTATACTCCGACTTGTGTCACTCTACTTCATGGCGCAGACCACGGGGCTCCAGGGTCACTGGATACATCGTATTTTGATATTCTCGTCAAAATCTACGAAAACGGTATCGTCTCACGAATTCTCAATGAAGTTGCAATAGGCTCTAAACTGAGAGTTAGTTTACCTCAATGTTCTCTCAGTTCAAGCATTCTAGTCGAGCGTATCGTAAATCCGCCGTGTGTTGATAGTTTTCGTCCCTGGAAGAACATATGTATCTTATGCGCTGGAAGTGGAATCACGCCCTTCATACCTCTCATCAAATTCCTTCTCTCCTCCTTCCCTGATCACAGGATCTCTCTTCTCTGGTTCAATCGATGCCATGACGATTTGGTGTTGTTCGATGATTTCGTGAATTTCGCCTCTGAAAGGTAGATCATATCTCATTGTTTTATTTAGGGGCTGATACGAAGTTAGGATGAATGTTTTTATATAGAGATAGCTAATTTAATAGTTCAAAGTACCCCTTTTATACTAGAATGCAGTTTCCATAATCATTTTCTCTGACAGTGGTGGTAATGGTGAGCATTGAAACATCTTTCAATCTACCAGATGATCATGTATGTGAAGAAAAGGTGGTTTCTAAGTTCAAAGATGTCCTCAGACATAAAGTCGTGATTTATTAGTTATGGATTTTAGTCGATATTAGTTCAAATTATATTTTTTATTTCTCATAGATGCATTTGTTGAAGAGTTTGAATTTCAGGATCTGGCCTCTTAGTGGCAAACATTCATTCGATTATTATTTCATGGTACCCCCTTACATATTTGTAGCTTTGAATAAGCTTGTGAATAGTGATATTAACTAATCGTGGGAATAAATATGCAATAATAGTGTTCGTTTATTACAATTTAAGACTTAAATTTAGCTTTGATTTGTTGAAAACTAATTAGTACAAACCTCTGCTTTTTCAAACATTTCAATTAAAATTGTGTAGCTGCTATTATTAGCGCCACATGTTCGCTGTAGGGATCGAAATTTTATTAAGTTCTCATTTGTTAGCCGAAAGTCTAGTAACGAATCAATACCCACTTAACCACCAACTTTGAGCATCATAGTCGGGAAGCCACTGGATGTGATCTTTTAGCGAGTATAATCGCGGAGTTCGATTGACACTAATGGGGTGACAGAGGGTAGCATGTTGTCATTGTAGAGTCTATTAAGATATATAATTAATTTCTCAGCTTTAAGCAACAATTTTGGCTATCAGAGGAAAGAGTTTTACCCTCCACATATCACCGTTCTGGTACAATTGAGGATATAAAGTCGCGCCAATTTTTCGCTACAAGTGTGGCCTTGCCTGTTGAATCTACCTTGGTCCTTATTTGCGGACCACCCGGGTTCAATTTAGCCGCCAAAGCGTAAGCGTCCTCTCTTATTGGCGCATTTCCTTGTGTTTGTCTTTTTATCGATTTGCTGCTTTCTTTTTCTCTAGGGTGACGGAAGAGTGGAGTATTAAACAACGTAACGTTTACGTTTTGTAAGAATTGATGACTAGACTTTGACTTGAACAAAACACGCTTTTTGTCTTTGTGAATTTTAAAATAAACTTTCTTTTATCAATAAATCGTCTTCAGTTATAACTCTATCTAAGGTTATTAAATTAAAGAGCATTAAGAATTATCACTTAAAATTTCTTTTCTAGAGCTCAATTTGAATTAGTATTAAGTATTTCTGCTAAAATTAATTTGAAAATCATCCTTGCTGATTTAGGTAAGTTTTCAAAAATGCTTGACTTAGATAATGAGGAGGAATCCATGACCCGATTGAAGATTATGCATGAAAAAGGAATCTGCTACATGACTACTTCTAAGTCAGGGGTATACTAGTGATCTTCTGTTAATTATTTATCTAGCTTTTTGCTTGGCAAAACACCTTTACAGATTGGGAGTGCACACTCAACCCACATGCCCTCTATGTAACCTACAGGAGGAAATGGAGAAGACCTACCTGATTCGATGTCCAGCTCTAAAGACAAGGACGGAAAGCCAAAGATACTGGGAAGCAAGAAGACAGCTAATGAATTGCTATTAATTAACTGCTATAAATGTACCCCCCCCCTCTTGGGGGAAGCTGAAGTCAAAGATTAAGGGCTATATAACTATCATAAAGCCTGCCATTTGAAATAAATAAGTTTTTCTAGCTTTTCTTGTTTCATTAGTAGAAATGGATGAATTGTCTTTTTGCTTGTTCGCTACTCAGTTGAGAAAAGTATATTTCACTCCGCATTCATGCACTTAGTAAGTTTATGATAGCTATCAAAACGTCGTTAGCCAGACTACTATGTGTCTTTCTTTTCCGCTTTGGGTCATTAAATAAGAAGTAAAGTATATCGAGATCTGCCTTGAATAAGGAAAATATGTTGGTGTTGTTAATTACATCTCTGTCTTGAACATCTTCAAAATTTCTAGTGAATCCCATTACTTTCTAGGATAATTTACAAAAATAATGTCAAGTCTATTATGCTGTTTTTCATGAAAGTAGATTTGAATTCTCTAATTTGATTAAAATACCGGAAGAAAGTTAACATCTGAAATTACATAATTTTTCCCACTCCCACCAAGATTTCATTTGTAAACTAGGAGTGTGCGATAGACTTACCTCCACGTGGTTCACCCTGGGCAACGTATACTCATACGGCAAATAAAGTCTATTAACTGGCAGTTGACTTCTCACTTCAAACTACAAGTCTATTAACTGGCAGTTGACTTCTCACTTCAAACTAACAAGTCTATCAACCGGCAGTTGACTTCTGACTTCAAACTACGTCTATCAACCGGCAGTTGACTTCTCACTTCAAACTACCAATCAGCCCGACTGCTTGTCATATTCAACCCCTTCAACAGCACTCGCCCCACTGTATGTCATATTCGACTACTTCCACAGTACTCGCTGACTCCATGTCATATTCGATCATTTTCACAGTACTCACACCACTCTATGTCATATTCCACTACCTCCACAGTACTTCATCACAAATTTTCTAAATTTTCAACCTTACAGTACTACATCACATTTTTTCTAAATTTTCAACCTTCGCTTTTTCTAAATTTTCAACCTTCGTCTTTGAAACACTCTTCTGTTCCCCCCCTCTCAACTTTTTTCAATTTGACGTTCCTTCCCATCTGTGAAGCCTGAAGCCAAATTAAGTGCTAATGATAACTACCAAAACGCCTGCCATTTGATATAAATTAATAAACTATTTTCCACCGCTTATCACACCCATAACTTCATACCTTAACTTTAAACTACTTCCTTATCACTGTTTTTTGCACTGAAATCCTTAAACGTGTTCAATAGCGCACCTGATCTGAATTTACGTGTTGCGTCTAAAATATAACGGCCATTGGTTTTTAATTAAAATTTAAACTTCCGTTATTTCCTCTGTTGATATTAAGCTTTCTTTGTTAAAGGTCAGAGGTCATTGTAGGTTTTATTTAATTAACTTATTTCATTTTACACGATATGCGTTTGTTCTAGAGAAATTTATTTACTTTAATTGTTCGATTTCCAAAACAAGGTTTTTTCAAACTCTATTTTAATGTTTCTTGTTGTCAAATCGAGTTTAGCATTGCTATTGATTCGAGTGCGTGACCTGTTCCTGGGTATTGGCAGTTTTACAGTGATGAAAGTGGAGACCGTTACATTTTAATTGGTATATGTGTATTGCATAAAATTCGACGTTAAATCGGTGAACTTATTTTTATTTACTTTTAATTGGTTCTGCGTTAAAAGAAATAAAATTCATGTAAATTTTTTCGGTTGTAACTCAAAATCTCTCTGCATGCCTCTATATATATACTATTAGGTTTGCAGCATTGATAAGAATTGGAATTGATTTGAAATTGTTCTATCAACAATAAAGTATATTTTTATGATAACAAAAAAACTAGTTTATTCTAGTAATGTTATAACGTTCAGAATCCCCTCGCCCCTTTGATGTAAGTTTCTCCTCATCAAGTAGGAAGATTTAAAGTATTTATTATTTATTTATTTCGAATGGCAGGCGTTTTGATAGATATCATTAACCATTTAGCTGACTTCGGTCTTCACAGAGGGAAGGTCCATCAAAGTAACAGAAAGTCGAGGGGTGGGGAACAGAAGAGCGATTCACAGATGTAGAAGAGGCAGACAGACACAAAGGTAGAGTAAAAGGTAAGGTGAGTACTGTGAAAGGGATCGAATATGACAACCAGGGGGGTCGTGGTAGTTTGATGTTAGAAGTCAACTGCCGATTTATAGACTTTTTTGCCGTATGAGTATACGTTGCCCAGAGTGCACCACGTGGAGGTAAGTCTATCGCACACCCCAGGAAGATTTAAAGTTATTGCTCATTTGAAGATGATTTCACTACGGAACCAAGCAATAAGCAAAAATCCTGTTTTTACTGCTATAATCGCTCACTTCTTCGAGTGTACCCGATTACACGGAGAGAGTTTTAATTTGACTCTCTACCGAAAGGGCAAACTGACTTACTGCATCAATGAAAATTGTCGAATATAAATCGATTACTTTGAGATTCAATAAGATTTAAAAATAATTCACTAATTTTTTAGATATTTCAAGCTTGGCTAAATTCACTATCATTGAATCAGTATTTCCTGCAAATGAGCTCGTGGTTTGTGATTCGTCAGTAGATCAATATAACTTCGTTATTAATTTATATTTGCCTCCATAAATTTTTTTTTTAAGAAAAGTCACAAATAGTATAGATACGAAAATGTTATCCTCAGATGTAATGCTGAAATGCAAAGTGATCTTATCAAGTTGCGACCTATCTAATAATCTGCTCTTTTCAAAAATGTCATCTCACAGTAGTTCCTGCTCAAGCACGACGAATGTGGAAGTTCGTTTCACTCAAGCACCGTCTTAAAGAACACGTAGATTATCGAAAAATTCAATGATTCTTCCTTTTCATTTCACAGATACTAAAAACGTATATTTGATTTCGACTTCTATTGTTCCGAAAAGTTTGCTTGTCTTTTATTTCAAATGTCAGCTAAAAATGCAGAGTCTCTAGTTGCACGAATTGTATCATACATTCTTTATCAATAATTTCTTCTTTGAGCGTAAAAGAATGCTGAAAATCTTTCTTTCACAACTTCTTCTTTAAACTCACGAAGGCATCGCTTCCTTCTCAT
The DNA here is from genome assembly GCA_900617975.1 of Rodentolepis nana. NCBI lineage: Eukaryota > Metazoa > Platyhelminthes > Cestoda > Cyclophyllidea > Hymenolepididae > Rodentolepis > Rodentolepis nana. The sequence continues at coordinate 9,702 of UZAE01002060.1, forward strand.
CTAGTTATATTGCGGTTTTTATGCAAAATAAAGAAACTGTCGATTTAATACTTCGTGAGTACAAGCTAGATGCTTCCACCTTTATCTATTTCTAAATTTTCACATTTTTAAGTCATGGCAAAATTAAGAGGAAATTTTTTCTATCATCGTTGGGGACTATGACGAGTTGGGAGTTAAAAATAAGTCGCTATTTTCAACTTTAATTTTAAATTAATATGCAGTCGTATGATTTGAATATTCTTCCTAATTCTTACATGAGTAACATTCGTAAAAGTGAATTTTTATTTTATAGCTCATTTCGTTTGTCTTTTAGTAATGTCTCGACCGTCTTGTTAGCTCATTAGCTGCAATTCGCAGAGTTTGATTAATGCGAAAAATCAGTTTTCCCATTAACTCCCTCAGACATGATCAATATTCACGGAAGAACATTTTGCATCCTTTAATCTAATTAGTTAACTTTCAGCACCTACATTCCCTTAAAAGCTGTGGTTAGGCTTAAGTTCACTTTTAGTATTGATGGCTCAGGAAAGTAATAATTGCGTCTTAAGAATATGCTCACATTGTCAATCTGCAAAATTCATTCAACACCTCTTTAACCTCCTTCACGCCTAATTCGAACTAAAGGCTCCATATTAATTCGAAAGGTAATATAAATTTTTCGTTAGAGCAAAAACTCGTGTCCTCAAAATTTCTACTAAGATAAATGCCCTAGGTCATTTTGGCAAATATTTATTTATAACAAATGGCAGGCGTTTTGATAGTT
>UZAE01002061.1:0-10461 GCA_900617975.1 Rodentolepis nana
CCTCGATTTTCGTTGTAAAATGATTGTACCAGTGTTGAACTCGTTTTACATACTCGATCCTGACTTGTTTAGTCAATATTTGATGCTACTCTTTTGCCTTCTCCATGTTGTCGGACTGAAGCTCTTCCTTTCTGGTCCGGATTGTCTCCTTGGAATGGCTGACAGATCTGATAGTTAAAATTTATATTTTCAGTCTAGACTTAGTGTGTTCAAATTTGTATTTTCAGTCACAACACTGCATAAATTTATCAGTCACCATTACAGACTCCACTTTTTACTTCCCTCTGCATCTTAAATATAGATGGAAGTGGGACGTATTGGTAGACTTCTGTCCTTCCATCACATTCTGCATGTGCTCAAGCGTTGAGCATTTGCGTTTGTTGACAACGTTGACCTTAGCTGTTGTGTTGAAAGTACTCCTTCGATTTTGAGACACAGAATATCCCCATGCTATGAAGAACTTGCAGAATTTTTGTCCAACTGTTTGTTTTTAGGCGCCTTTCTCTTGTTTGAAAATTCTAAAGGTTCTATTTAACGCATTTCACTTCGGCATGACAAAATGACCCCTCGTGACCTCCTTTACCACAGTGTTGTCACTCGTTGCCTGAATGGGCAGAACTGAACGAACTGGTATTTGTAGCAAAATTAGTAAACAAATAGTATTCTGGATTACTAATGAATGTTCCGCTTTGGAGAATTTTATTGATAACAATAGTCTGAATTACTGATGAACTCGATTTGTTTCATTCCACTTTCAATTTTGCCGGGAAGACAAAGTCAAATGTGAGCGTCTTTCGAAGGTTGATGACCACACACTTGGAGAATACCTTTCACCACATTACTTTCCGCATTCTGGAGTTCAGCTCTTGCGAATTCACTGTTTAGAGAACCTCAGAAGTTTACCAGTTCTCTTGCCTCTAGAATAATTTACAACCCGCGTCTTTTATTGTTCAGTGAAGTTTAGTAATAATTCAGTGGCTTCATTGACTTTAGGCAATTGGTTTTTTTGGGGAGTGGGAGTTGGGGGGTGAGAATTGAATAGGTTTTTTAAATGGGATTTGAATATATTATCATCATTGATCACATCTCTGTTCGGAATATGTCCTCGTATTTCGAAGCTTCGTCATTTTCTCCTCTTAAAAATTACTTATTTACCTCCATTGATTGATATTGTCTGTGATGAGGCCTAATTGAATGGAAAAGAATTTCCCTATCCTTAGATTTGCTTAAGGCTTTTCAAAATTGTCGTGTTGTTTTTGTTGTAGGAGGTGATGTTAAAACTTGCCAAGTGTAATGGACAAGTGTTAATTTATTGAAGAGTCTTCTGGTTGTTATGAAGCTTTTGTTGTGAGCTTGTAGATGACTGTGCCGTCTCTTGCAACTTTCAGCTGCCCTTTACTAGAACTCTATCTACTCCATAATCTTCGTGAAAGACAAGTTGAAGATATATTGCCAGCGATAAACATTTATTAGTGACATAAATATCTTAACATCAGTAGTTTTCTAATTCAATATAGCCGTCTTTCTGAGTATTTCCGATTTTGTTTATCAAGCATAGCTTTAAAATCAAATTGTTCTGCGAACCATGGTCATTCACCCCTCATATGACCTAACTACTCCTCGTAATTCCTTTCACATGTAGAGAAGATAAAAATTTCGAACCCAGCCCATTTACTCCTGCACTTCGTTGGAATCGGCCTGACAACTGTGGACCAATTGCCAATGGTAATTGATGTGCATTTACTCTAACTTTAGTAATAGTTACAATTGAATTGTTGCCTTTTATCTCTCCTCACAATGTATTATTTATCGTATATGGGAAATCGTTTCTGCAGCATTTGGCCTTTCATTCCTGTAGAAGAATGGGGCTTGTAAACAAGCATTTTTCGATGTTTAGTTTTGTTAGAAAATTTCCAAATTATTGGAACTAAGACGAACAGCAGCTGAAATTAAAGTTCGAGTTTGCTAGAGAAGGTGAGAGGGTGGATGATTGTTAGTCAAAAGGGGCGAAGACAAAGTTAAAGGAATGTGGAGTGATCACGAGAATCGAAGGTCTTGTAATCAATGTATTGTTGGAATCTATAGGCAAAACCATATAGTCTTGAAGGGGACTAGTCCGCTTCACTAATAAATATTCTGCAACTAAAACTTTGAAAACAATTTTAAAAAATGTAAGGTTTAGACATGGGTGGTTATTAATGCCGATGTACCTTGTGTTAATAAAATGTTTGATGTTTTTTGGGTGTTTTCCTGTTGTCTTTGACTTTCTCCAAAGTGTTTATCTATTTCAGATTATCTCACAGTTAAGTTTTTTCTTATCTATATATCGTTTTGAAGTGATGAGTGTTAACTTGTGTAAGCCATGAATTTATCTTAATCATATAATCCCGTTTGAATAAGTGACATCACAATGGAGTCTCTAAACAGTTGAGTGCGTCAATAGTAAGTAGTTGTTAAAATCTCTGATTTAACGGTTCTGGTTTCTTTTGATTGAGAGGGTATTTCGCTGTCGTTCATTTCCCTATCTCCATAAATGCTGAAAATCTATGAGTCCTGCCTCTACCTGATTAATTTTCCACTAGGTTTGCAATTCCCCTAATCTTTTAATATGAATTTATGCTATTTTGACCTACAGTTGTTATATCTTCCTGGAATCCGAAATTACTTTCTCTCTTCTAGACTACCTTTCATGTAAAAGGCATCTCTACTGCAGAAATTTCCATTTGCGTAAGATTATAAAATAGTTTAATCCACACATAAACAGTAGACCTAGATGCATTTTTTGTGATCTTTCCTAACTCTGTATGTTGCAATTAATAGAAATGAACGAGGCCACATCAAGTGTGCACCACCTGACCGAGTTGCAGGTTGCCTCCTTGCCTCCCATGGCCTTATCAACATCCGAACCCGAAGCACAGGAATGTGGTCATCCGAGTATGGATCTCCTCAGATCTCCCTAGGTCCTACGGCCTCCGTCAATGATCCAGCATCGGCTCCGCTCCACAGCACACCTCTTCGTACCACTCAGATGGCGTCCAGCCTTCGGGTCGAGCCTGATCCTCGTCATATGACGGAACTCTCCCTTATCGATCGATACAAATCTGAGAGTAATCTCTACCAGTTGAGTTACTTGGATGACTCTGATGAAGAGACTGATCGAGATACGAAAAAATCGCTTCTTTCTTCTCGTCCAACAAGTGAATTGAAATCATCGGAATTACCCGCTGATTTCGAAATAGCTCCTAAATCTGATAAATGTCCTCTTGATGCTGTTCGAAGATTTTTAGTCGAAATCAACGGGAAATCAACTTCAGACGCTGTTTTTGACTTCATTCAAGTCCTTGCGAATGACTTTGCGTTAATAAGTGAAGAAGAGGGTTATAGAAACAATATACCCTATCCCCCTGTTAGTCAATTTGTTCTAGATATGCTTGATTATCGTCTTGGTCTGAAGGGTGCTCTTGAAATCATTCCACCAATCTCGCCTCTTAGACGGCAACGTCCCTCTCCTCAAATAAGTAATCTTGAGACTGAGTATGACTTCGATAGTCTCTATGGAAACGAACTACCGGAATTGCCCTTTCGATCGACTTTTGGTCAAAATTCCTCTCCGCTTCATGTCTCCTCACAAAATATTGGTCCATTTCTCACCTGCTTAATCAGTCGAATTGGTAGAATGCATGAGAATTGCCTCTATACCAATCTATTGTTAACGGATATTGTGTTGATTCTCGCTAGTTTTCACCAATTTCCACTGGCCGATGTGCTCCTTAGATGTCCAGAACTGCCTTTTAAATCATCAAATCAGTCCCTCTACCAGGTATCTGACTAACATCTCTTCTTTTCTTTCCATATTTCGTCCTCGATCTATACATAAAGCGGTTTTTAGGTCCTAAGTTGTCTGAGGCGTGAGTTGGAGAAAAAATTGTCCAGGATTCCTGACTGGCATTCTTTGGTCGATCAAGCTATGCGATTTCTAAGAGGACAAAATCTGCGAAATCCTGAGGTTGCGTTGCCATCTCCAGTGGCTATGGCTGCTACGCCTAGCTTTGCATCCGACGAGGATATTCTAGCAATGGGTTTGTTTTCACTTATATATTTGGGTCTTGGTAGATTTAGGAATCGATTTTTCAATTATCTGACTTCAATCCTTCACTCCGTAACTGGATTTACTAGTAAACAAATTAGAAATGCTAAATTTTTCGTTTAAAATACTTTCGATTGTTAAGATAGGAACTTTTTTGTTGCCGATGCATTTCATCTTGATATCTGCTGAAATTTATTTATTTATTTCAAATGGCAGGCGTTTTGATAGTTACCATTAGCCCTTTAGCTGACTCCGGGCTTCATATAGGGAAGGAACTTCATAGTGAGAAAAATTCGAGAGGGGGGAACAGAAGAGTAATTCACAGGTGTAAAAGACAGACAGACAAAAAGGCGGAGAAGAGGTAGGATGAGTACTGTTCAAGTGGTCGGAGATGACATACAGTGAAGTCATGGTAGCTTGAAGTGAGAAGTCAACTCCCGGTTTATAGTCTTTTGTGCCGTATGAGTATACGTTGCCCGGGGTGCACCACGTGAAGGTAAGTCTATCGCACACCCCTGTCTGGAATAATAATTTATATATTTTTGAATTCTGTATACAAGGATTTCACTACTTCAAGGAGGTTAGTCAATATTTTTGTAAAATTATATACTGATCAACCGCGAATTTCAGCATTTTCCCTCCAATTTTCCTATAATTCACTTTGACAATCTTTGGAGTATAAGACTGGTTCATACAGGTGTATTTTTAGGAAGACTAATGTCTCCATCTATGATCTGAGTGCCAACTAGATATTTCCAGGCTAACGTTGAATCTGATAAGGGAATTCGTGTTTAGAGGAGTTTAAGCCCATATTTTTTAATTTTTTAAGAGTTAATCCACTCCCCATCAATGATACCTTTGTTCGGGTTGGTTATCTGGATATAAATTAGCATTTAGATTTGGTTAATGTGCTCCTTGCAATTGTATGACTGCTCTTCCATCCCCTTTATTAGGCAAACTATTCCAGTTTTTACCAAAACCCCTCCGAATTTCGTTACCCTAGCAATTGTCTACTCGGATCACTCGGTGTACTAATGGGCATTGAGTTCGTGACCTCTGACTTTAAGAACGAGCATAATAACCACTTAGCCACCAGCAAACTTGAAATACGTTCTCTTTCTTGCTATTTGAATACCGGTTTATTTCCAAATTCATTGAAGAGGAGCGTATTTCATCACCATATTTCGCAACACGGTTATTGAAAAATCAATGCAGTTAGTCTTTTCGTTTACTAAAAGTACGTCGATCAGTATTCAGTCCATGATCACTCCAATAACGACACATAAGAAATTGAAGTACCTAGTGGGTCTTACATATGACAGTAATGGACCTAGTTCTCAAAGCTTCTCAAAATGAAATATTGTGAGCCTTTTTATCAGCGGTTCACTTCACTATATGGGTTCTTTGGTACCTGGTTTCTTCGTAAGTTATTTATTCCTTAAATGCAATTAGGCAATATTTTAAAACTCACTTAACTGTGTCCTCTTATCTTTATTAAACTTTTAAAAAGGAAGCTTATAAGACCTGCCTGGCTGGTTTCTTCCAGTTATAAATTATTCATTTATCTTTATACCCTTTTTAGTCTACAATTGTTCTCATTTATTGTGAATATTCGAATCTGCTGTCTTATGTTCTCATTAATTTGAACAATAATGTCAAGCTTTCTGCTGCCTTGAAGTGCTCTCCCGTTTTCATTTAGATCGCAGTCGTACTTCCCTTCGTGCGCCATCAACACCACAATTATCTCAAGGTCGTTCTCCCCTGCCCACTCGTCCACCTGTGCCCTCCATGGTACATCAGCGTTCCTCTAGTGCAGCTCCTCGAACGGTTGTCTTAGAGCCCACTGTGGCGATCCATTCACCTCCCCCCAATAAACCGACCCCCCAGTCGCGCTCTCGCCCCCCACGTCGCTCTTCCATCGATCGCCTTTCCCACCTCCTATCTCATCTTGGTTCACCTATTTTGCCTCACAATCCTGATTTACAAACTCCCCCTTCCAGACCACCTCCTCCACCAAATCCTATTCCCATGGGCACGCGCAATCTCATCTTCGCATATGTTGTTTTTAGCGAATTCTGTCTGGAGTTAGCTGCTCTGGCTTGCGAACATGAAGTGTCTGCAGCGAGTGTTCAGCCGCAGTTTGAGAAAACCCTAGACCTGGAGAGGTGTTTAGCGGAGTTTTAATTATTGTATTGGGGTAGTTAGCGTATCTCTGTCTTTCTGATCGCTTTATTTTTTGATCTTATTATAATGCTATTAAGATGATATCAATCATTATATTAAATATAAGAGCATGCTGAATTCGAGTGATCGTTTCCTCAAAGGTTTCAATAGATGGCTACGTTGGTAATTTGATAATGTTCTCCTTGAATACGAAACCAATCTTGACCTTGCAATCATATGTCCGTATACGTTATACTGATCTTTTAATTCGGACCTCCTACCAATCATTTCTAATTTAAATCATTTCTGGTAAAGAAAATTATGAATTCATGTTTCCCCACTTTATTAAATTTGATCTGTCGTGAATGGTGTTTGACTAAAATCCATTCTTTTCTGTTTATTTTTACAAATCCTAACTGTAATAAGACAAATCGAAGGCCTCCGGCATCAGAAAGATACAATTGGATATTCAATAAGAAAAGAATGTCATATATTTAGCATTGGGGGGCGAAACCACAGTTCGCAAAGAAAAACTAAATTAAATCCACTCCGACGACGTGTAATGCCACCATCGCAATGAAACACGGGGTGTGAGGTTATTCTCTATCTGTCAAATATCTGGCAGCTATTTAACGGTAGTAGTGGATAAAGCCACTCAAATCGTAACTAAAGTGGTGTAAAATAGGCCAATAAATGGTGTGTAGTGAAAAGAGTTCTCTGCCGACTGCTAAGGTTCTCATTGTCTCACTCTGCAATCTTTTCCGTCCGATTCTGATAAGTATTTACGTTCCGCCGATTGGGGAGTGTCAACATATTTGGGGTTAGCGATTAATTTCAACTGAGTACTCTCGATTGTCACACATATGACGTATAATAAGCATAGTTTAAGATGAATAAGCTAATTCGGTATTGAAAAGCCTCAACAGTTAAAAACAAATTATATTAGTCAGATTTTGAGTAGAACGTGTTAATTTCAACTACTTAGACGGGAGAAGCAGTGCTCGGGGGGTATTCTTTACTTAAGGAAAAGGAAGTCGAACCGAGAGATTTCAATCATGAAATCAAGTACCTATCTGGCGTAGTTGCAGTAAGATTGTTAAAATTTCACAATCTGATATTGGTGGGAGCGTTTGGTTGGGCTCTAGCTTCCATGCTATGTGAGCGAAATTGAATTAAATTCCAGGCAAATTTACTAATTGCCTAGAGCGTACATCTGCCTTAATTTGACCTTTTGAATTGTCAGTTGGTATTAGATGGCAAATGGCTTCTTAAACTGCTCGGGACATCATTGTGGAAAGTGTGGCTTTGAGTTCTCAGCAAGTAAATCAGCAATCCTTGTATCGGTTTGAGCTTGTTGCCACCCTTGATCATCTTTGCATTTGAATGACCTTTGTATTCCATGGCGTTCTGGTGATGCTTGAGCACTTGCACATATGGAGAGATCATTTTATAAGGCGTCAATTTACAACCAGCTAGTAAGTACTGGTTTAATAATCCTTGGTACTTAGGTAAGGACTTCGCAAATATTTGCCATATCGGATTGCAAGGAAATATTACTTAGGTTGACTTCTACATGCTATAATCCAAGATCTCTTGCATCTCATTTGAAATCATCTTACGATGTGCTTGTGTTGAATTTTCATTGTGGGGGGGGGGGGGGTAAGCATTTATTAGTGGCAAAAATCAGAAATTGAGGATTTCTATCTTTGCTACGCGACGGCAATTTGTCACATTGCTGATTCAGCAGACATTGAACCGACAACTGTTTATTATTTTTAAACGCTCTGTTTATATTCGTTATAAGATTGCTAGTCTCTCAACCACCAGTGACATCTGGAATCATTTCGCTAGGTTATTTATCTTAATTTGCTTATTTTGTAGCGGTTTGCTACCTTAGTAAAGCCTGACTGAGTCAGAAATCTCTATGACAGATCCTCCTGACTCAGAAATCTCTTTGGCAGATTCTCCTACATCTAGACCGACTCAGAAATCTCCATGGCAGATTCTCAAACATCTAGCTACCGGCTCAGAAATTTCTATGGCAGATTCTCCAACATCTAGCTAGGAATCAGAAATCTCTATGGCAGATTCTCCAACCTCTAGCTAGAGAACAGCTAAGCTATAGCTCAGCTATAAAGAAAACAGACGTGTAGCACGGAGCGCGTTTACCAGCTAAGCTATAGCCCAGCTATAAGGAAAACAGACGTGTAGCACGGAGCACGCTTATTCAGTACGGATTCAGACGTGTAGCACGGAGCACGTTTTTTCAGTACGGGTATCAGACGTGTAGCACGGAGCACGTCTATTCAGTGAGCATATTACGAACCAGCTAAGCTATAGCCCAGCTATAAAGGAAACAGACCGAAACTAGCTAAGCTATAGCCCAGCTATAAAGGAAACAGACGATAATTCGGAACACGTATATTCAGTCACGTAATGATCAGAAAAGTGTGCACGGAGCACGTTTATTCAGGACGTATCTTGCGGATCAAGTGGGAGCACGTTTATTCAGGACGTATATTGCGGATCAAGCGTACACGCAAGGAGCTACTCATGATCAGGATGGGGATTAGGTTAAACAAACAGTGGTTGATGATTGGTCACTGTTTGTACGGTCGCTGCACACAGAGGTTCTAGTGATTGGCCACTGTTTGTACGGTCGCTGCACACAGAGTTGGCCGTACCTCCCAATCCTGGCAGCAGACATGCAGGCATACGATGCACTGTACGGTCGCTGCACACAGAGTTGTACGGCCGCACCTCCCTCCTGGTCGCTGCACACAGAGTTGTACGGCCGCACCTCCCAATCGTACGGTCGCTGCACACAGAGTTGTACGGCCGCACCTCCCAATCCTGGCGAGCAGACATGTAAGCATACGATGACGCACACAGCGATAACGTGTCCCGCAATTTCATTACAGACTCCATTATAAATTAGCACAATTCTAGAGCACATCAACTTTTCTGATACCCTAACACTTTTACGACGGCTAATTTCATTGTTAGAAAGCAAAAAATGCGGCTGCCTGAGCAGCAAATTCACAAAAAGCTAGTAGTGGTTGTGGTCATTGATCCGAAGTCGTCAACGCGGGATAAAGTTACTTACAAAACTTAGGAAAAGTCAAAATGGACAATTGTGTGAATACATGGGAGGCAACATTAGAGTTAGTGGGGAGTCTGAATTGAAGTACTTGGCGCCACACAGCTGTGGCATTTCAAGAAACAACTTTATGGAAGTAAGATGGCTATCAATTTCGAAAAAATATTTATCCTTAATCATATAAAATGGAGGACTGAAATTAAGTACTAAAATCCATCTTACCGAACAAGCAGCCCTTAAAATGAGATTATCAGGCTTTGCGGAAACAGATTTTAAGGCGTGGTTATGGGATGCTAATGACTTTATAAAAATCGTTGTGGCTGCCCAATTTTCTATTCTTCTCTGCCGGTTTCAACTACACTTACTTCATTGAAGTTCCCTTGAATGCATGATATCGGATAGAAGAATTCTTGAATGAACGACACCATGATTTGCAACTTATAAATTTTTAGCTATTCATATATGGGGAAATGAAAGGAAGGAATATGTTGACAAAGTATTTCTTAGGTCCATAAAGACAATAAATGAAAAATTTTTTATATTAATAAACCATATGATCATAATGCTGAAGTGCGCTTTTTATTGAATGCAACTATTTCAGTGCAATCGATAGGTTTTTAAATATTTGCAGCAATCCATTCTTTGCTAACCCACATAATTGTTGATCTTTCCTTCGTTGCTGTTCGTCTGACTTCCCAAAAAATACTTAAAACTCGATCGAATTTCACGGTATTACATTTTCCGTCTTACTCCTTCATTCCTCCTGCATTCGTGTCCAACTCACTTCGTTGGTTCATTTCTCGTCTTATGAGGTATTCAAAAGTACTTAAACTGGCTAGGTCGGTACTATCGGGGTTTTCCGAAAATTTCTTGTCATGACACTACTTTTGGAACCAAATAATAATTATATGGTTCAGTGCATTACTGACGAAAGAGGTCAAGTCGCTTATACATATAGAGAATGGCTCGGAAAGGCATTTAAAGTTACTGTCTACTATGCTCGAACTTTTTTATTTCAAATGGCAGGCTTTATGATATTTATCATCAGCCCTTAATATTTGACTTCAGCTTCCCCCAAGAGGGGGGGGGGGTATGTATATTGCAGTTAATT
>UZAE01002062.1:0-10458 GCA_900617975.1 Rodentolepis nana
TGGTCGAATATGACATAGAGTCAGGTCATGGTAGTTTGAAGTCAGAAGTTTATTTATATTTATTTCAAATGGCAGGCGTTATGATAGCTATCATTAGCCATTTAGCTGACTTCGGGCTTCACAGAAGGAAGGTTCATCAAAATAGCAGAAAGTCGAGGGGTGGGGATCAGAAGAACGATTCACAGATGTAAAAGAGGCAGACAGACACAAAGGTAGAGAATAAGGTAAGATCCGTACTGTGAAAGGGGTCGAATATGACAAGCAGTCAGGCCATGGTAGTTTGAAGTGAGAAGTCAACTGCCGGTTAATAGACTTTTTTGGCGTATGAGTATACGTTGCCCAGGGCGCACACCCCTTCCTTTCGTAATGTTAACTAAACTATTTTTACAATTCACATGGTCTCAATTACTCTCTAAGTTTATCCAAACAAATTCACATTGAAAATGCTTGAGGAAAGACGAGGTTAGTTATTAAAGTGAAATATGGGTATTTTCTTTCATAATGCACCAGATCTGAGTGAGCTTTGAATGCATTGTCATTTACAGCAGAAGTTTTCTACATGCAATTTAAGAGTTATTATTTGATAAAATTAGACGCATTTCTCTTGTTATAAACAGCCATAGTAGGGTTTTCAAAGATATTCGTAAACCCAGATAGGTAATAAATGTGAGGACATCGATTGCTCCCATACAATCAGATATGCTTGTAGAGTCACTGTGTGAATATCAGACTTAATTTGCAAAATTTTATAAAGTGTCAAGTTTATTATTTTTCTATACATCTGGTCGAGACATCTTCATAATGTACTCTAAAATGGTTTTCATTAAGAAAAGCCATATTGGAGTCATTTTCTTAAGCAATTTTGTATTGACTTTACAAATGTGCCCCTCATTCAATTTTTTTTCCTAAAGCAAATGGTTGCCTGCAGCTCTACTATTACTCCTCGGTCTTCTTTCAAAGGAAGTCAAGACTTTCCTCAAAAGCAACGAGCACCTGTCAAACTCAGATATATTTTTGCCAGTTGCAAGTCACCACTCCCAGTGGATATAGGGAAGGGTGTGAATTCACAAGCTACAACACCCCTACCTCCACCACCACCACCACTTCAAAAAGCCAAATCGTTTTTTACGGATCCCGATGTCTCATTTGAGGAGTCCGCTGAAGGCTTGGGTCTTCACATTCCTGTAAGATTTCGTTTTATTTGATTGAATTTAGTTGACTCATTAAAAACCGTTGATAGAAAAGCTTATGCAATTATGCTCGAGTTGGGAAGGTAAGTTGCTTATCTCATTTAATCCATATGCCAATAGTCCTTTCTTGAATGTAAGCTAAAATTCGACGTCATAACGCCTCATGTTTTCCTTCCAAAAAACGTAAGACTATATTGCGAAACTATTTCTTTTGTCGTCTAGCTCAGTGGCGTTCCCTGACTCTTTCCAAGTATGGGATAATCACAGTAGCTGACTTGATTCATTTTATAAAGAATGACAAGAAAACATTCCACGTTGGGTCTTTTGTTAAGCTCAATTTTCATTTAGAACTATGTTATTTTCTCGATTTTTTTACTGGTAACAAGCACTTGAAATATTTCACAAAATTGCAATTTCTTCATAACAGGTTTGATCGAGTACATGGTCTATTGTTGCTTAAATTCTATTTTTCTTCAGTTGATATGCCTCGTACAACCACCTTTCTTATTTTGTACTAATTAGTGTACTTTTTCATATAGCTATTTAAAAGTCGAATGCTTTCCTTGAAATAAAGAATAAATATTTTCATGAAATATCTTTTCCAGGACCGAATATTACAAGTCAATACTGTGAAGGAAGACTGGTTTAATAAGAAAACTAGCCACTTCTATTTTGACAACAGAGAAAAGTTTCATATACTTACCGGGAATAGTTTAAACCCATAGGTACTTCTTTGCAATTTCCGATGCTAGCCGGCCTTGCTTTAGGAACTTCCTAACTCTTAAATACTAATAAATCAGCAACAGATGAGATTAACTGCATTTCTACGGATTGGAGTAGTGATGTCTATCGTAAATTGTCACCAATTGCTCTCTATTGGCCTTCGCTCTTCTATCCTTTTTTCCTATTCCTTTCGATTTTCACATATTCACTACATTTTTTTAACTCAAAGTATTTTTCCCTCAAAAGTCACCCAAAAAGCCCATGTCTCGACCAAAACCCCGATTGAAACATCAGACTGCTCGGACCCCTCTCGGTGTATATATTAGGACAGAAGAATGCAACAGTGCAAGAAGGCTTTCTTCAAGAGCTCCATCAAGTCGCTCAGTCAATTCACCATATTCCGTTGTAAGTGGACTTGAAACTCCAACACGCACTGGGAGTTGTAAAACTCTTGAAGTTCCAATTACGGATGCCATCGACCTTAATAGCTCGTGAGCATTTTTTTCAATTTTTTTTTCAGTATTTAAAAGTGATACAAGATTTGAGATACCCTGAATGAAATTGCTTTATTTCTACCATCCCTCTAAATTTAGACCATTTCAATTGAAAGTAGTTGCTTGTTCTATTTTAGAGATGATGATATTGCCAGTGTGTCGCACAATAAACTGTCTTCAGAGGAACGTCTTGCCAAAGAGATCGAAGAAGACGAGTGAGTTTAGTTTGACTCTCATTTAGGAGCAATGATACACTTGTTAATGGTACTCAGAATATAAATTTTCCATCAGAGGTTTTATGATGATACGCCAATTTGCACAATGTGTCTCGAAAGATACTATCTTAATGGATTTTCTTCTCATCGTCTAAGAGAATTTTGCTAAGAGCATGTGTTAAGTGACTGGGTTATGGACTATATTTAAGCTTTTTCTATTTCTTCCATTTTACGAACATAATTAAATATGAAAAAAAACATCATATACTTCATAAAACAATCCTTTCAATCCCGTTTTATAAGTTTAATTTTTTTAGGCTAAGGTCATTTATGGATGATCAAATGGAAAATTCGATATTAAATTGGCATTTCTTTACGCCATACTAATTGGTTATCTAGAGAAATTCCAGCATTTGTCAAGATTATGAATTCAAAGTTGTAAATCGGTTTGCATCAAATCTTATTTATATATTTTTCTTTCTAACTATTAGTATTTTTACTTTTCCTCAAGAACTCCTCCACCAAAAAGGAACATCCCTCTATCGCAACTTTCCCAACAAAAAAGTAAACGAGGCTCCAAAGAGCAAGTTTTTATCTCTGCAATTTCCCAAAAGCATGCAGGGTAAGTGCGTTACATGCTTTCTAAATATCTAAATGAATGTGTGGGGGGGGAGTGGGGGTAAGCATCATAAGGACAATAAAGGTGACGGTCATGTCTCAATCCCCATTGCCTCCTCCATCAACAAGCTACACGAAGGTGAGCAAATCGCTGCTGTATCCCCCACCGGTTCGCACTCTGCGAGCGGGTGTGCCTGCATTTGCACTGATGTCTTAGCTTAGCCTTCTTCCAATTCTTCTGTAGCTGGCAAGGTGTTTGAAATATAGCCGAAGGAAGATATCTTTTGAATACTAAGATCATAGCCAGTAGCTTACAGCTGCACTACCTGAGGACGTTTGAAGCTTGCCTAACAGTACTCTTAGGTTTAAGCAAGAGCGTTCTTAGAATGTATAAATGAATAGGACCCAACGAAGAATCATACCAATGATTTGAGCTCATTGACACAATTTATTGTTAGACCTTTATATCACTGACGATTGTGCTTCCTTTTTTATTTCTTTAGAGCCTCACAATCTGAAAAAGAGACTCCTTTGTCTCATGCCTCTACTTCCAGGGTTGTGGGCCGATGTCGGAGTAAAACGGCTCCTACAGTTAAAACAACCCCGATTATTATTGAGAGAGGTGGCAAGTTTAAGTAAGAAGCTTGCATAACTAGTCTATTTAATCATTTGAAGTCATGAAATAAAAGCCGGAAAGGATTTAGTTCCCTCTTTCATTACTTCTAGTTTAGTGTTCAAACTTGCATCTACCTTTAATTTTCTGCCTAAATTATTTGTTGAAAATTAAAGAGGGTAAAGCAATTCGGATGTGGCAAATAGTTGAATTTTTTAGGCATTTATTAGTTTACTACCATTGCTTTCATTCAATGTCGTCAGTGGGCTCTCCAAATGGCATAAATGAAACTTATCTGACACCCCATTTTCGAATTGCCAACGTCGTGATTGGTTTTTATTTACTAGCATTTACGCATCTACATCTCCAGGACTAACCGATGACTTATCGTTCCAAAGGACCAATTCTTTATCGCACTCTAATAACTACCTGCATATTACTACTGATGTATTTATCTAAGTTGCTTTAATGACATTTTAAACTAATTGATAAACGTATAATCATATTTTACGTCTACTAGAAGCAAAATATAGAACTTAAACCTCGCTGTCTAATTACTTATAAATAATTTATCATTATTAGTGTACCCAAGAACAAAACGCCCCAGTCTACCTCCATGACTGAGAAAGCGAGAGAGCATAACTGGAGGAAATCACCAGCAATCACTTCAAATTCGAATCCTCTCAATGAAGTCTTTACTCGTAAAGGCGATGTTTATGATTTGGAAGAAAGCAGGTATTTTCAATAAAACAAGTCTTCTAATATCAATTAAATTTTTTGCTCCAGACAATCAATAAAAATTTTTTCTTGCGAGGCAGTAATAATAAAGCTTTTTGTACAATATTGCATTTGCTTGACGCTTGTTTTAAAATTTGGCATGGCCATAACTCTAATCCTACTAACTAGTATTCAGTAGTAGTTATCTTTGTGGCTGTTCATAAATTGGTATTAATGCTGATTTCCATATAGTGAAGAAATGTTTCCCCTTTAGTGAACTTGAGGAACCAGCTCCCAAACAACCAAACCTTGAAACCTTCGAAAAATTCGTCGAGGAAAACAAATTGGAGATGTTGCCTAAAAATCAACGTCGTCGATTACACATGGGGGATTCGAATAATGAAGCGGGTTTGGTTAAGGAAATCACCAAGGTACTTGGTAAGGAAGCTTCACTACCTCTCACTCGTAACAGAATTAGAGGAAGAAATGCTGCTCCAAGTAATGGTATGTTAAAATTGCAGTACTTATACATATAATTAATATAAAAAACGAGATTACCATTTGCCACTCAAATTATGCTTATTATGAGAATTTCGTGCAAACCTTGTCATTAATGCCCATGTAAAATATCTCAAAAAATTGTATTTCAGGGCAGTTGAGTTTCTAACCTTATTGTGTTTCTAATATCTAAAGTAGAAATTGGACATTCCTTTCGCTTTATTGCTCCATTAAGTTCTAATGAACCCTTTAGAGACTTAGTCTTGCAGACTGAGATCATGAAACTGAATTAAATTAGTTTCATTCCCTGAGGAAATGAAGATTAAAATTTTGTCAGTTACTTATCGGCATTTATTATTAATATGACTCAAAATTGTTACCCTTGAGCGTTCATTTGACAAATTCAAAGGTTCTTCATGCTATAAACGGCCAAGCAAAATAAGGTAAAAGCAATCTTACCTTGAGTTTCTTCTCTAAAGTTCTTTAAGGCCTATTGAACTTAGGTTTTGCATCAGTTATCATTTTATAAAGAAGCGATTTCAAGGGTAGAGTTAAAATTGTTTGTAAGTGACTTAATTTAAGAAATAAATTACTAGCTCACAGGTTAGATACAATATACATCTTTACCATTTTAACCTCTATAACTCCTAATAAATTGATTGTCTCCATTTAAGAATTGAACATTGTTGAGACACATGACCCTCCCCCCCCCCAGTGTTTGGTTTTTTCGAATTTTTAATTGTGTCCCTATATCTGACTAAAATAAATGAACATTGATTAATTATACTATTTCTATGAAGTACTGAAAAGGAATAAAAATGTGATTTTATTATTATTGCCTTATCAGTATATTTTATTTCTACGGCTTTCTTGCTTTCAGAAAAAGCTAGGGCTAGTAAAAATAATGGCAACGACAAGCGCATTGCAGAAGTTTCATTCAGTCTTCAGAATGATAGTCAAGATGCACTTTTGAAGCCTTCTACCACTAAGGAATTTGAGCATATTGCCAAGAATGATGAGCGACCAATCGGCTTAACTCGAAGCGGCAAGCGATTTAGTCAATCTCCAGTCAATGAAGGAGAGGGAACCTCTTCGAAGAAGGCGAAAGGAAAACCACCGACTTTGAGTGGTAGAGATAAAAGAAGATCCAGGTCTACTAGTACGAAAAATAGAAAGTCTGAAATTGCGCTAATTAATAAAGGTCAGTTTACCTGCACTTTCCTATCTTATAATCAATAGAACAGTCAATGCACGCCTCAGGCTTCATGATAACGTATCATAGGCAGTAACGGTGAAAAATTCTCTTACTTGAATATTATTATTATTGTTTTTGTTTTTGTTTCAGTCATGATAAAATGTTTAAACTTTCCTTTTCATTCTGATATTGATGGCCTCAATTACTCATCTCTTTCGTAAGACTTGAAATGTTCTCATATACGAGTTGTATAAATATTCATATAAAAGAGAGAATTTCCTGCCTGCTTTTTACTCAATATTTGTAACCACTAATGCGTGAAACAATCAGCTACCGGAACAGTATAGTAAATTTGTTTCCAAAATGAAGAGACAATGAATTTAAAATAAGTTTACGATTAGAACATGCGCAACCAATTTAGAAAAGGGTGCCATTTAAAGCAAAAAATATGAATGAGGGAAGAGTCCACTTCCACTTTATGCCACAAAAACAGTCTTACTGTATTCTTGAGTTTAGAGAAACTTGGGCTTACTTCTGCCTGCATTATATTGCATAAATAATTAGTTGAAGGATAAATTTTTAAACTGCCCATCTTCAGGCAAGAAGAAGGAAGTAGATGAGGCCAACGAAAATGAAATTTTGGCAGGCAGTACTGATATTATCCAATCACTGCGACTATCTCAAGAGAAAACACCGACACCAGCACGTGCGCAAATTGGATTTAATGCTTCACAGGAAGATCTTCTTGCTGGTGAGCATTTTTTAGTGCGCCATATCTGCATGTTTGAGTCCAGATTCAAGCAACATTTCACAAATCAGCTTTCGTAAATCCGTCCCTCAAAATATACTTTCCTTTTTTTCCAAGATCGATCTACAGTCTTAGATGAAATGCTTGATAGCAAAATATTTTAATTGTAGTATGGATGTCTCAGATTCAAAGCAAGTCGGTACATATTAAGTAGCTTAAATTGCTCAAATCTCCTTTGAGTAGGCACTCAAATGGGAGTTTCTTGATCAAATAGGCTTTCAAATATCTTCCCTCTCCATTTGATAGATTTTGGAAATATCTTGTTGAGATCTACTTAAGAATTTCTATACACAACCTACTAATCTAATTTAAATAATCTTATCTCACCCCTTGACAACAAAATGCTTCTTTTTCTGAATTTTCCTTTATTGCCATTTAGACACCTATTATATTTCCTTGATTTTTATAATGAAACCTTCATTTATGCTAAACTCGCTGTTAATAAAATTAATGCTTTCTATGCACAACTATCACTATATTTGTTTCTTACTTTTTGGACTCAAATATATATTCTTTCAATACCTCAGGCTTCACGCTATTAGGTGAAGACCATAAACCACCCGTTTGTTCTAACTTGTGAACACTTTTAATTTTGAGTAATCTATAACGCACCAGTTCAAAGAAAATTCGATTATTTAGAATTTCACCATATTTCATATGACTTTAAAATCCATAATAAAGGGATATTCTTAATGTACCTCTGACAGATCTCTGACGCCTCGACGAACTTTTAGCGGAAATTGCATATGTATCAGATTTATCTAATTATACATAGTAAAATTTGTAGGTTAGATTAAATTTAAAAAAACATCAAATTGATTTTATAATTTAAGATTTGTCACCAATCCATACGCCGAAAGATGCCCAGGCCATATCCCAATCACAAGAACAAAATCGTGTCTTAAATCAGTGCCCCTCAGCAAAGAACACAGCTTTTATTTTGGAGAGTGTCCGTTCTCTTCATCCGGGTCCCGAAAAGATTGATGCTTCTAAACTTATTTCCGAAGTTTTTCCAAAGCAAACGCCGAAAAGGGCGGCTATTGCGCCATTAGCACAGCTCCAAGAAAGACTATACTGTAAGTTTTTCCCGTAACTGATTCCATTTACCCACTTTTTAACCTGTTTTTTTTGCATTTCTGTAATACCACCTCTATTCTGAAAGCACGAATTTTGCATATTACGTCACTTTCTGCGAAAAGCTCCCTAAAGACTTGTAAGATTTTGTTTATTTTTAGACCTATAACGCTATTGAATGAGAGCGAGAAAATTCGACAAATGAAATTTTAGGTGTCTTCTAATTCCTTTATCCGCCTATTTTGGGGAAGATTTATATGCATTCAATCAACCCTTCCTTTGAGCATGTGTTGTGAATATCTACCTGATTCTTGTTTTATTAAGTATACTTACCTTTAAGAGTTAATTGAAGGCTGCATAGAACCGTGTAAAAATATTTAAGTTCATAGTCAACTACTCATAGAGCCTATCTTATGATTAGGAAGGAATTCATTATAATATGATGTTTAAAGTTAGCTCTCTACGAACGTGTTTTAACATGATTTTCAGTTCTTCGGGCAACTCCTGAGCGGGCAAGATCTTCAAATGCATCCCCCGATGTGCAGCGGCTTCCGTTCTCTGTACCGAAAATTCCCACTCCTATTATCGAAGCAGAAAAGGAGTCGTCTTCTAAAAGCATGGAAGTTTTGCCTAGGAAGTTCAAAGGCTAGTTTGAGCTTATAATATTTAAATCATTTATGTATTTTTTATGTTGAGTGAAACTTGTTAAAAAGAGGCTGTTTTGGTCGGTGTTAAAGTCATAAAATCCTGTTACCCCTTATCACCCTCTTACTATCGTGGCTACCGGACGAAAAAGGGATCTGAAGCATTTAACAAAGCATTCAGACATATCAACTGGTTACTGAGCCCTAGATACCAAGATCACAAATGAACAAAAGAAATAAAGATAGAATTCTAACATTCAGACTAAAAATTAGAACACAAAGTGCTGAGATGTACTCGACAAGTAAGAAATCTGAAACCACAATCAAAAGCTCAAATTTTGCCAAAGTCATTTGATGCTCTAGTTCTACTTTTTATGGTACTTTCCACTTCTCTTCCCGTAACCCATATCGTCCCAGTGTTCGAATGTTTGTCCACTCTTAAAAAGTTTTAACTTCACTTTATTTTTGCTTATATAAAAATCAGGTCAGTTTATTACTGAAATAGTGACCATTTCATTTGCTTTAGGTGAGGAATCACCAGTCCTCAATAATGTTTCTCACCTCCACTCTGTGGATTTGGATGATTTGGAAGTTACTCCCATTGCCAAAACCAAAACAAGTGTAAGCGACTTTTACCTATTTACTTGCAATAATTGAAACAATAAAAAGGAAGTATTTGTTTTAAATATTAAATTTAATTGTTGAGTTTGGCATTTCCATATTCTTCAACCAAGAATTTCGTTTAAAGGTCATATTATTCTCTATAGGCTTCTAGATAAAGTACTTGAGTTGAATTCTTTTAACCGTGAACAAATGGTTTACAGTATAGTTTGTTTTTAAGGATATGACTAGTCACTGGTACTCGATGTGTCCCTTTGGCTCTTCTACTTGCTTTTGTAGCAGTAATCCATTATTTTTTATTAAGCTTCTTATTAGTTTCCTTTAATGAGTTTATAGGAAGCTTGCTCTGAATAAATCTTCATTAAGGCACATCAATAAGATAAGGCATATAAATATGTGAGGAAATAAACTGTATAAGATATATTAACAATGAGAAAAGGACCAGGGAGTATAATGATTGCAAAAAGTGAAAGAAGTTGGTCATTCTCCCCATGACTGCCCAAATTCACGAAGAACAATAGTGGTTGATAACTATGTGACCTGATCTAGCCAATGTTTGTCTTCCCTATCGGTTCACTCTACTTGCACCTTAGCTTCAGTTTGGTCCAACAAGATTGTGAGCCTTTTTCCAAAGTGTCTGTGATTTGTGCTTAAATTCTTGACTGACTCGGCTTATTAATCAGCAAGTGATTTAAAGCATAATCTTTTTTTGGTGAATCTCTGCTTTTGATACTGTTTGGGCTGGTTGATCTTGCTTCACCCATGATCTCTTGCGAGTAACATTGTTATAAACTATCCACTTTTCGCCGCCAGTAACTAGGTTCTTCAGAAATGGATCATTCTCATTGCGTTTCAGTAGCGGCGAATCACAGATGCTAATCCGTAGCGTCAAATGAATTTCTTTTAACTGGTGAGGGATCCACAAATCAAGTTTCTTGACATAACCAAGGGTTTTTAATTTCTTTTTTCAATGCATGTATGCGACACATTGAGCTTCTCTGCAATATCTCGTGTTGTGCTGTGACGATTTGAATCGATAATGGCCTTG